>NEWO01000067.1:1095222-1113431 GCA_003013225.1 Phalaenopsis aphrodite
ACATATGTGTCGGTTTAATAGACTCCTACCAGTAAAGATTTAATGTGTAGAAAGGTTGAATCGGTCGATTTCCGTAAAAAAAAATTACTTTGAAAGTTCTCTTTATTTTCCAGTAAATCATAGTCTTTATTTTCCAGTAAATCATAGCCTGTTGGAAATAAAATTAGAAAGTAGAGGGTAATTCAAATGTTTGATTAATATATATAATGTTAATGTTTTTGGTTTTTTTTTTCTTTTTCTTCTGGTTTGGAGTATAAAACTCTTATATCCTGAGTAACCTTTGAAAGTTTATTGAGTTTGTCATTCTTTTCTTTTTTGATACTTAAAGCTCTAAGGTTGAGTCATGACACTAAAATATTTGCGTGTCATAACAAACTATTTAAGTTGAGCTTTATAAATTATTTTTACTATTCATATATTGATTTGCTTAATTCTTCTCCAACAAAGTCAACATGTTAATTCCTCGAATTTCAATGCTAGTTTAGCTTCATCCTAATTTTGTCACCGCAAACATTCTCCGTTGCTCATCACAAAAAATTAAAATGTTACTTGAGTTTAGGAGTCCGGATCATTAATGGGAAAAGAAATCAGGGTTGCGAAAAGTTAGGAAGATTTACATATAAACCACTAAATTCTTATGTGTTAGCATATCTAACACATGAATTTCAATTTTTACACATATGCCACCTTACCTATGCATGAAAAGGTGTATTTCACTTTTTCAAAGTTAAAAACAGCGGTGTTTTTATGTGATATGAAAAATTTGAGTGGACTAAATCTAAAAAGAAAATTTTAGTGCTAGATATGTCAATGCACAAGAAATGGGAGGTATGTATGTAAATGCCCCAAAAAATTATCAAATCAAATTATAGAAGAGAAAGTACTGTAGCATTAATGAAGAAATTACAATTATGAACTTTCATTAATAGTTACTCACCATCATTTAGGAAAGCTAAAGTTAGGAACAGTATTCCAAGCATATAAGTTAACAGTTTATAAAAAAAGAAATATACTATGAATCACCTTTCAGGTAAGGAAATTCCTTGCTTTTCCAGCTCTGCAAAAAGCTGTAGAAGCCAATTGTCAGGAACAATATGCTTAGAGGATTCTTCGGATTGCCTGAAAAGCAAATACAATCACCATCATCAAGAGATCAATCCCAATAAATTAGCTTATGATTAAAAGAAAGGAAGATTTACATACATTCCACTCAACTCCCATGTATTTACATATCTAACACCTAAGCTTCATTTTTTACAAATATGCCACATTTCCTATACACAAAAAAGATTTATTTTACTTTTTAATAGTTAAAATAGTGGTATTTTTATGTGATCTGAAAGATTTGGGTGGCATAAATGTAAAAAGTAAAGTTTAGGTGTTAGATATGTGAATACATGAGAATTGGAAAATATGTATAATGTATGTAAATGTTCCTAAATATATATATATATATATAATAAAGAAGCATGGCCTACAAGTCATATCATGGTAGGCTGCCCCTAGGGTTAACTTCGGCCAACTTAGGTTCAATCGCAGACATGTCAACCAATTGACAGGTTGATTTCATAAAGCAAAATATGGCAACATGGAAGCCTATGATGAAAATTTGTGAAATTCAAAATCCTAAGAAGGGAAGCAGCCAAACGCACAAGAAGCCTTTAAGAAAAATTCAAATCCAAAAACTGATTAAAAGAAGTCAGTTAAATATCATGATAAAGGGCATGCTTTATTAAATAACTTGTCATAAACTTAGATTTTGCTTAATTGTTTTCCTGTAAAAGTAGATTGTAAATAAGTATGCTTTTGATTTCACTCAATTCCTTACAAGTACGCTCACATATTTTGAATTTGATTAATAGTAATGGCATATTCACTCCCACACAACAGATCCTTTTCCCTCTCTCGCATTTCTCTCAACCATATCATGCCTCCAAAACATAGAAATGAATCCAAAACTGTGATAAATGCACTACATTGGTTTTAAAAATAACTTTGTACCTCTCTATCTTTCTCTTTTTTCTATTAATTTACCTTCGCACTCTCAATTTCCCTAATGAGGCTAAGAACGCAAGGGAGAAGGATTATGCTTGACAGTTTTGATTGACATCAAATGCAAAATGATTCATGCTTCTCAATTGCTTACTCTTTTAACTCATCAAGTATTAAATTTTTAGGGCATTCACTTACATAACACCCAATTCCTATGTATTTACACTTTAAGATTGGAAAACATGGGAACTCACATCCAATCTAAGAATAAACGGGATGACTAGATCAGAAAGGAAAGCACGGAGACTCGCATCCAACCTAAGAGCTAGTCGTGGTGATTAGGTTAGGAAAAAAAACAAGGGTACTCATATCCAACCTGTAAGTTGATCAAAGAATAAGATGTCTTATGATAGACTTACACCTAAATTTTGTTTGATAATGAACAGAATTTGAACATAGTCCAATTCGTTTGATAATATTCATGACCATACTAGTTTCTAGTTCAACAAGTAACCTATTAAATGCTCTTTACTTATATAATATATTTTTTAAATAAATTTTGATTAACTAGAAATTATTTAATAATAACATATTATAATTTTAGATCAATATGCAATAAATTTAAGGTTTTTTTTTTCTTTATTTCATAAAATTAGTTTGTTAGTACTTATTCATGTTATCTCATAAAAAAAAATTACTCAAAGCAAATATTATTTTTTATTTATTTGATATATACTAGCTAGATATTAATTTGAAATCTATTCGATTGCTTATTTATTTAGAGTTGAAAAATTATTTTGTCAATAATTTTCTATAAAAAAATCAAGACTAGTTCAAATTTTTACATTATTTGCTAATTTTATATGAAAAATTAAGTACATATCAAATTTAAACTTTTATATTAAAAAAAAGTTATTCAAATTTTTAGCCTTTAAACTAATATAAACAAGTCGAGTAATAATCAAGTATGAACATTGAAAATAAGCAAGTTAAATATGAACATATATGTGAAAGCTCATCTCAAGCTAGAACTAAACATGATACAACCAAGCCAAGTCCAAACCATTACACAATCTGCTCTACTCGGCTTGATTACTACCCTACATATGTATTTCCATATGTAAGACCTAAATTTTTCTTTTACATTTATACCACCCAAATCTTTCATATCATATCAAAAAAACCATCATTTTAACTTTAAAAAGTGAAATATGTAAATGACTACGAATTGAGCAGTATGTATGTAAATCTTCCTTCTCTATATTGTTGATAAAAGAGTACAATTTGCATGTCAACAACCAGAGATGTAAACTCCCCATCCCGCAAACACAAGCGAAGGGATGTTATTTATGCTTTATAACATTACAAATGTTAAATACATGCAAATGATGAATCCACAAATAAATGAATCATTTTGAGTTTTTCAAAATGGAACAAATAAATAATCTGAAAATTACAGAAAAATACTAAAATCACGTACAAGCTATCAGAAGTTGAAGATCTGCAAAGTTGTTCAGCCAAGGGCTGTGATTCATCGACCCCGTTATCAACCACGTCACTGGTTACCCTACAATTTTCTGAATCATTGGAGAAAGCTGTTGCAATTGAAAGAAGCAACAGCGGCCTTGAAATGCTCTGCCAATTGAATGCTATCAGTAATTGAAAGCGTTACAAAAATGGGAAGATTTACACCCATATCACTCAATTCTTATCTATTTACATATCTAACACCTAAACTTCAATTTTTACGTACATTCCACCATACCTATGAATGAAAAAGTGTATGTCACTTTTTAGAAGTTAAAACGGTGGTATTTTTTACGTAAAATGAAAGATCTGGGTGGTTTAAATGTAAAAAAGAAAGTTTAGGTGTTTAATATGTAAATACTAGGCACTGGGTGATATGTGTGTAAATGACCCTAAAAATTAATACAAGGAATAAGAATATATGTAAAGGCGTGCAATTAATATTTTCAAAGGTTAAAAAAGACATTTGAAACACCATAGGAGAAGCATCCCCCACACTACGTTCCCTGCACCCTCCACCTACCTATGATCTCAAGCGTTAAGTTTTGAACAGTATGCTTTCTTTCTTATATAAGGCAATATTGATTTAGCAGAGAATGCAATAGATAAAGTGAATGGAAAAACGTCCGTACTATTTGGTTAAGGGGGTGAACAAAAATGATTCCAGAAAAGTGTCAAAATTATCACTTTTTGCTGATGTCCATTTTATAAATCAAGTATATTAACCATTTTAGAACAGAATATGCAACGCTAAATACACAAATTGTGCAATTATATTTTTTAACAAAGCTGGTATGCTTTAAACTACCTGTGCGCCTCTGATTATTAGCCTTAGTGGACCCCACTTCTGCAGCCATTTAAGCGGCGGATAACTGAGAATTTGAAATGCTTGAACAGACCGCCATAAAATAGGACATCTTGCCTTCGAGAACCTCCTTACTGCCTCCAGCGCTGCAACTTTTATTACAAAAGACAGTATTTCTCCCGAATGATTCGGGCTCAGTCGAAGAGTCTTTGACGGTACCATGTGCTTCAATGTCATCCGAGGATTAGCTTCTCGCAAAGCAGTGGCTATGCTACTTTTTTGCATCTTCTCACAATCAGGGCTTCTTGATGAATGATTTTTTTTTCACTATAAGTAGATATAGGTTATCAAACCAGCAAGAAACAAAAGAGCTGGATAGCGCAAATAAAAAATACAACATAAAACAGTGGAAGTTAACGTAATCCATAATTTAATACTGCTGTTCAAGTCATAATTCTGATTTTTGATCTGAAACTAATATGCTGGTGCCTAGTTTAAGGCGAAGGAACAACGGGATCGCGGCGTCCAGGGCCACGAATAGACGTAATTGCGGGATACAGACTACAAGAAGTCGAAGGACCATGATGTACAGGAGTTTTGCATCGCTCTTGATTGAAACTGGCAATCAGAATCCTAGAATTTGAATTATGGCTTATGGAGTTCCATGCGCCTTCCAATAGTTCCACCGAACTGTGCATAGAAATTTTGAATCTCAGCGTCCAGAGTTCTACTCATGCCTAACCCGCGTAATCTCAGCGTAAAGGAGTTTCAAAACCATCCAGGAGTAATGGGAGCCAAAAAAGTGGATGCTTTGGAGGAAAAATTAGAAATTAGCATAGATCGGTCAAATCATATCGGGAATAAAGGAGCATTTTTCAAACATGTAGGGGAGGTTCACAACCCTAGAAGATATGATAAAGAAGATTGTTAAGTCCCACACAAACCCTCAGTCGGCTACAACTAGATCGAGCGACGGCGTCTGAAACGAATGCGAGTGGTGACAATCAAAAAAATTCATGCAATATCAGGGCAACATTGATTTTTAACCCAAAATAGTGAACCATGATGGGTGGGACCTAGGCAGAGAACTACATCCATCAGCACTACTGTCTTTTGTTGCAGAGCAGAAGGTGGTTATGAAGCTTATGGGGGCGGGCGAGCTAATTATGGGGCACGCAGGACTTATGGAAGAAGGCAAACAATATGGGTTGAAGAAGGGAAACCCACCAATGCACCATGGGGGAATGAACTTTGTGCGAGGGAATTGGGGAGAAAACTCGCGCATAAAGAAACTAAAGATGTCGATCTTTAAAGGAAAGCATGCCTATGATTGAATTTATCATGTTGAGAGGTATTTTGTGGTTAAAGAGTTCACAGAGAAAAATAAATTGATGGTGGCGGCCCCTGTGCATGGAAATGAAGGCTTTAGTGTGGTATCAATGGAGAGAACAAGTTGACCAATAAGAGCCAAGAAAGAATTCAAGGATCGATTGTTGAATCGTTTCAAAATCACTCGAGAAGGAAAATTACATGAGCAATTTTTTGCATTAGTCAGAAGGGTCTGTTACAAAATATAGGGAGAAATTTGAGAATTTTATCTAATCGTTCGAGAAGGATGTCAGATGAGGTATTGGAAGGCAGCTTCAAGAAAATGTTAAATTCAAAGTTTTGAGCATCACTTCGTCTGCTCAGACAACAATGACTGGGGAAAATTATAGGATTAACACAACAAGTCAAGGATAAAAATGCAATGGAAATAGCTAATAGAAGCAGCAAAAGTAGAGCACCGCACCGCAATGTTACAACCATAATGGAACCAAAGGATCAAATAGTGAAAGTCCAGAGAGAGGCACCAAAGGACATGAATAAGGGGCCACAACTAAGGGAGACACTCAATGGTCTTACAGAGACAGAAACTCAAGAGAAACATGTCAATGAGTTATATATTCGATGCGATGAGAAGTTTCCTCAAGATACTGGTGCAACGATCGGGCATTACATATTCTCACAGTGTGTGACGAGGAAACAAGGAATACAAAAACGGAAAGACTGTGGTGGAGGAAGAGAAAAACCCTAACTTATATATAACATAAGTTTTATTGAACTCAGTGGTGAGATTAATACGAAATCACACGATGAAACTTCAGAAGTAGATCAAAGAACATAATGTAGTTGTGTTGATAGATAGTATGGTCACTCGTGGCTTCATATCTACTCAAATAACGAAGCAATTAGGGCTTCAGATGATGGACACAAAAAGTTTTGGATTCATGATGGGAACGGAATAGGTGGAGAAAGACAAAGGAGTTTGTAAAGGTGTAATTTAACAACGTCAAATATTCAAGTGATGGAAGAGTTTCTTCCCTTGGATTTAGAGAGCACTGGCGTGAAATTGGGTATGAAATAGTTGATCCGTAGGAGAGGTTAAGGGGAATTAGAAAATTTTGACAATAGAGTTTCAAGAGGGAGAGAACATTGTTGTGCTTTGCGATGACCCTATTTTATGCAAGATAATGGTGTCAGTGGATCTATAGAAGGTGGCAGATAGGTTGAAGAGGCCACTACCTAAGACCTGGAAGGGGTTAAGAAGGTTTAAGGGACTTACATAATACTACCAGAAGTGCTTGCAGGGTTATAATTTGATTGTGCCGATGTGGATGAAGAAATTGAAGGATAACTTTCAATGGGGTAAAGTGATGACTCGGACTTTTGAGAAGTTGAAGAAAGTCTTGACGAGTGTGTCAAAGCCAACGACGAGAATCAGATTCAAGCCATTTTATGAGTGGGGGGCCACACAAGTTGATCCGACAGTATTTTTCTCCACCTTAAGGACAGTTTTTTTTTTTTTTGTGAAGGGGAGTATTGTTATGTCGGTGTATAGCCCAAGAGGCAATTTAATCTTTTATTAGTCTAAAGGCAATTAAG
This sequence comes from Phalaenopsis aphrodite, assembly GCA_003013225.1. Lineage (NCBI taxonomy): Eukaryota > Viridiplantae > Streptophyta > Magnoliopsida > Asparagales > Orchidaceae > Phalaenopsis > Phalaenopsis aphrodite. Next base: position 1,102,472 of record NEWO01000067.1, read on the forward strand.
TCTTTTATTATTTGTTATTATTTATTATAAATAGATCATAATATGTTTAGGGTTAGGTAACATGAGATTAGGTATTTAGTCTGACGGTTAGAGTTTTGGAGAGATTTCCTACCTCTCAAATTGTAAGGAAGGGGAAGATCACCTACAACTCTAGATGTTTATCTTTATGTGTTTGTGTTGAGTTGTTTGTTGTTCTTGCAAGTATTTGTTTGTCATAATTTATGTGAAGAATCCTATCAATTATGTAGAAACGCCGCGATCCCATCTTTTCTTCTCAAAATCGATGCTCCGGTACCATTTAATAGAAATGTCCATAGAAATTAGGGCAAGGCAAAGAATTTTTTTTTTCAATAACACCAGCAAATAACTGAAATACATAAAGATAAGCACCTACAATTCGAGAGGTAGACAATCTCTCTCAAATCCTAACACTAAGGCTGAAGACCCAATCTGATGTATAATCCTAACCCTAAGCATACTAGTCCTATTTATGTCAAACAATTATGAATGACAAATGACTAAATTGCCCTTAGACTAAGAAAAACTAAATTACCCTTAAGCTAATAAAAAATAAATTGCTCTTTGGCGTCGTCCTGACAAAGTTACCAAAGAGTTCTCAATCATGATAAACATGCATTAAAAATCAAGTTTTTTTCCCGCCCAAAAAAAAGAGCTCAATCATGATAGATTTACAATAAAAACCAACATTAAGTACATGCCTTTTTTTATTAGTTAAGAACATGCTTCCAAAAGATGTTCTAAGCAACATATTCGTGTATAGTTTTTGTACTTGCATGGCTCCAATTAGTAAGACCTTAATTAAATCAAGTAAAAAAGTTACAAAAATAGAAAAAATGATTTGATTATAGACGTTTTAAAATACTAAAACAAAAATATATTTATGATATATAATTTTAATGGTTTTGCTATACTAAAAGAAAAGATAACATTCATTAATCTGACGAGTTAGATCAATTTTACACGAAAATGAGGATAGCAATGAGAACATAAACATTAGAGATAAAATGGAGAAATTAAAATTAAAAAGTGCATTGAAATACTATGTCATAAGAGAACATTAAAAGATCTGAAAGTAAATTTTATAAAATTATAAAAAATATTGTTTGTGTTATATGTATCCAAGCGTTGAAGAATAAAGTCATGAAAAAGACTAAGGGCAACAAGGCAATTATCACATGACTACTCAGACTGCTTCGTCGGCTTCTACAGTTGAGCAGCTAAGCGGAATAATCAAATGAATTGTAATTTATGGTCTGTTTGGGCTATTTTGTTTAGAACTTTGCTTTCTAAAAAGCTAAGATAATTTTATTGGGCAATGTTTTTTTCTTGTTTTTCAAATATCTCTATTGTGAGAAATATTTTTTACAACTAAATCTCCCAAAGTATAGTAGAAACAACAAAACTGTTGCTCAATTTTTTTTTCAAATGGGAAGTCTATAACACCCACAACTTTCAAAAATCTACTTATACCGTAATAGTTCTACAACTAGTTTTATAGACAACAAAAACAACAATAAGCCTTTGTCCCACTAAGTGAGGTCGGCTACATGAATCTTTTTTCTCCATCGTGTCCTATTAAGCGTCATATTTTCATTTAATTCTAACAAAATAAAATTGTTTTTTATACAATATGCCCAGGTCTTTTCAAGTCCGTCTCTACCTTTTTTTAACATAAGTCAAATTTAAATTATCTACTCTCTTAACAAGGTTATCAGATGGTCGGCATTTAACGTGACCAAGCTATCTAAGACAACTCTCCTAAATTTGTATGTCACTAGAGCTACTCCAACCCTTTCACAGATGTATTCATTTCGCATTTTGTCTCTAAGTGTAAAGCCACGTTCTAACCTATGTTTAATTATTCTCACTGACAACTTTAATGTGTACTAAATTAACTTAATTTCTATGAAATCTGCACACTCCTATGCACCCTTTTATTCTTGAAAATAAGAACTAATGGACTCTTTCTGCACTCATCAGACATTTTTTTTTAGTTTTTAAAAATAATATTAAAAAGTTTAGCAAGCCAATAAATTCTCAAATCTCCTAAATATCTTTACACTTCTATCAAAATACTATAGGGTCCTGTTGTTTTTCTACACTTCATTTTATTTAAAGTCTACTCAGGTTTATCCTTGATCTAAAGTGTGGAGAGGCAAAGGAGGTGAATTAGACTCCATGCGACAAATTTCAAACAATTGCTCTAAAAAAATTTTCTAAAATGGTGTTTTATTCATTTTAAGGAACTAGATCAACATAATAGCTGGTTAACAAAAAAAATGAGCTTTTCATATAAGTACCAACTCAACAACTACTAAATTCATACCAACTACCACTCGAACAAGCTCGCTCGTGATAGTCTTTTGACTCACATGCATAAGCCTAGTCACTAAAAGTGACTGCAGCTTGAGAAATATTGTGTTAATGGATTAGAAGATAACGCAGCAGCACCACAATCGAATCTAGGAATAAAGCCATGGCTCAAAGACTAAACAAGAACAAAAGATCCAAATAACCTAAATAGGTTAAAAAATGAACTCCTTGCTCCAACCCAAAGAGTAAACAATATAGTTTCCTATAGGTCAACAAAAATAGCTTCAAACTTTAAACTATTTAACAAAGGCTTGTTGAATGTCACCAAATTCAAGGCATCGTTAACACCTTAAATTTCTCTAAAATCTACGCACGCGTATCTAAGAGGTTAAAAAGCAAGGTTATAATCAAAATTATGTTTTTCGTCCCCTCTTATAATAAGACTTTAGGTTCCTTAATCTTCCTCTTCAGAAACACAACAATGTCTTCACTCAACTCAAAATACCAGGTTAATGCATTGGTCGGGGTAATCCCCTGAGCGACAACACCACTAACTATATATGTATTCATGCCTTAATTTGCCTTCCTGGTTAGAACTTATACCCTTCATTTTCCTTCAAAAAAGAACACCAAAATCTAGATGCCCACCAAAGGAGCCATGCTCCTTGTTGTTTATAGAATGTTGTAACTCGTCGTCATAATTTCTTACGACATAAATATTAGACTCTATCAGGGATGGCGTCGACGGAGAAATTAGAGGGTTGAATGAGCATGGACCGACAACTATCTTAACAATTTGATCCATCACCTTTAGCTTGCAAGAGATTGGCAAAAGGAGTACATAATAAAACAAGGTTGACATAAAACACTCTCAGAAGAAGGAAACAATGAAAATAGCTCCTGCCATTATTGGTACATAAAAGATATCTATAATCTCATCTTTCATGTCGAAAAATTTCTTAATGGAACTAAAGAGCAAATGACATAGGAATCACAGAGGCCAACAACATGATGGACATAATAGTGACAAACACTCACAAATCCATATTCAATTTTATCATCATACATATAGCATCATCAACCAAAAAGAATTAGAAAGATGCAATCAAAATAAAAGATAGCTCTAGGTTTAAGAAGAATGTGGCAAGTTGGATAGTCAATTGATATTCTTAGGCTTATTTTGAAATTTAACGCATCAATCAAAAAAGATTGGCAAGACACCACCAAAAAAGAAGACAACTCTAGAATGCAAATAATGAGTGTAGCACTTTAGAGATTCAATTGATGTTCTTTAGCCTATTTCTAAGTTTAGATTGAAAATGGATAGAATTGATGAAAATCCTCAAAAAGCTCAATATCAGTTCCTCTAATCAAAACCAAGTCATCCTCCTGTGTTTCACATTCATATCAAAAATGACCAACCTTCGAAATGCTTAGCTAAGGTTGTAATAGAGTTGGGTCAAACCAAGCAAGTAATGAATTGAACTTGGCTTGGTTGTATTATAAGTTATTCATCTTCAATTTGAGCTTCGGTTGAGCTTTCATATATATGTTTATATTTGGTTAGCTTATATTTTTTAACAATCATGCATGCCTCATAATTTACTTATTTATAACAAAAGCATCGACGAGTTAGTAAATAAACTAAAATTTTGAATAAGTACTTGATTTTTAAAAAAAAAGTTATTAATAAATAATTTTACAAATCTAAACAAATAAGCAATTGAAGAAATGTCAAATTAATATCAAACTAATTTATATCAAGTAAATAAGATAACATATAAGTTGCAATTAAGTTTTATTACAATCACATAACATAAATAACTACAAATAAATTAGTCCATTGACATAAAAAAATAAAAAAAGAGTAGCATTAAATTTATATAAATATTGATATTAAACTATACAAATAATACAAAGGTATAATTTAATAAATTCTAGCTAATTATATTTTATTTAAATAATATGTCACATAAGTATAGAGCATTTAACAAGTTACATGTTAAACAAAAAAACAAGTTTGTTCATGAACATAAATATTTTAGTTGAATCATACTTAGGTGTGGTTCAATTATTTCTTTACTATTTTACTACCATGTTTTAAAAAAAATGTTCAAACTAATTTATTTATTAATATGAACAAATATGATCAAGTATTAATCGAGACGAGTTCGAGTTGTTCATCGAGTGCTTCATTGAGTGCAATGGTTTATTAACACTCAGATGCCTAGCAACTATAACAACCATCAAAGCTCAACAATCAACCAAATAAACTCAAAAAAAGCAAAAAAAAATGTACTTGAAGTCCGTTTCGTGAATGGCTCCACCCTCATTAGGTTAACTAGCCTGCAATGTTCATACTCTTAAAAATTCCTCCGAACTCTAGTGAATAAAAATGCACGTCCAATGCTCAAAGTACACTTCTAACACAACACAATGTCAATTTGTACGAATTTTCAAAAAATGATAGCTTCTTTATGGAATTGTGTGACCCTTCATATGTAGTAATGGATCGGAGTGAATGTTTAAGTATTGCACTCATTCATCTATCAAAGCATGAATATAAAATCCACCAAAAGTTGTTGAACGGAATATTTTCCACTCAATTGAAATTTGTAATCATTTTTATCTAATCAATAAAATATTATATGTCATTGAACCCAATAAGTACATCTCTTTCTCTAGTATTTTTTCATCGCTGCAACTGAAACTGAATACATGGAATGTAATTTTAGTAGTAGTAGCTCCAGTGACAGAGTTGTAACTATGGGTGATCAAATTATTAAAAAGTGTGAACGCTTTAGATATCTCGGGTCAATTGTTCAAAGTGATGGTGATATAGATGGGGATGTTTTTAGTAGAATTCAAGTTGGTTGGTTGAAGAAGAGGAATGCTTGGGCCTATTGTGTGATAGAAAAATACTGCTTAGACTGAAAGGAAAATTTTATAAGATGGTGGTGAGACCAGCAATGCTTTATGGCGTTGAATGTTGCCCTTTAAAAGAGAAGCATAAAACTAAATTAGGTGTTGTTGAGATGTGAATGCTTAGGTGGATGGGTGGGTGGCTTTACTCTTAAAGAAAAAATGAGAAATGAATATATCCATGATAGGGTTGGTGTAGCTCTAGTGGCTGATAAAATTAGAGAGAGCCGTCTTAGATGGTTTGTTCACATTAAACGTCGACCAATTGATGATTTGATTAGGAGAGTAGATGTTTTAGATTCTACTCATGTTAAGAATGGCAGAGGTAGACCTAGAAAGACTTTGTATAAAAAAATGACTTTAATTTATTAGAATTAAATGAAAATATGACACTCAATACGATGCAATGGGAAAAAAGGATTCATCCCACTTGGTGGGATAAAGGTTTGTTGTCGTTGTTGTACAACTCTCTAGCTAGTTTCATTCTCTCGGTCAAATTTTGGACTTAACAGCCCCATTGAATTGTGCCTAAGGCCATCAGTTTAAACTATTTCGAGTTGTATCATACCAAAAAAGGGGAATTTACATACATACCAACCAATGCCATTGTATTTACATATCTAACACCTAAATTTTATTTTTTCCATTCATACCACTCAAACATTTCATATCACATCAAAAATAGCATCATTTTAGCTTTTAAAAAGTCAAATACACCTTCTCATGCACAAGTAAGGTGGCATGTATGATTAAATTGAATTTTAGATGTCAGACAAGTAAATACATAGAAATTGAGTGACATGCATGTAAATCTTCCAAAAAAAGGGTAAAAACTGTGGCAACAAACCAGTTCCAATGTTATTAATTCCCTCTGAAGCTGCACAATAAATCGTTCGCTCAGATATCTGATCGCCTCTGCGTATTAAGATTGCGGGTCTTACTACCAAACAAGGTCAAAGAACAACATCGAATCGCTAACAAAATCAGCAAAAGGATGCCGATCTTCGTCACCTCCAGGTTTATCAAACATGTCGATGGCCGAATCTGCCGGCTGGTTCAGATAAAATTCAACAAACTAATAATAAAAAAAAAAGACCATTCGCGATCACACCGACTAATTCCAAACAAAATTAGCAAAAAATGTGAGAAGAAAAACTAGGGTTTCAGGCTCGTTACCTTAGCAGAGCATATTGATGAACCAGCAAGATCCTTCAAAGCTCCCCGTCAAATCAAAGCACTGAACAGAGATGCTTTTATAGGGAGAGAAAAAACACTCAGAACTCTACAAAATGTGGAATAAATCGGAAGCTAGATTGCAATTTTTTTTTTTCATATTTTTTTTTTGGATATTTATGTAAGTACCCTCAATTTCTATTTTTTAACATATTAACCACCTAAATTTAACTTTTTACCCCTCAGACCCCTCGATTCCGATATTTTTTGCATAAATTAAGTGGTTTGTAGTTAAAAAATAAAATTTGGATGTTCGTATGTTAAAACGACATATTATTGAGTCAGGTATCCAAATAAAATTGTTCACTAGTCCCAATGAAATACATTGTTTTGTTGTCTTTTAAAAATGTGATGTCTGTCATAACATGTGTCTATTTTAAATTGGACACCAGACGCAAATTTACGTCCCGTGTATAGAAGCACTAATTTTTCATGCTAATACATGGGAATTATGTAACATATATGTAAATATTTCATTATTTTTTATTAAAATAATTAATACAATTTATTCCAAATATTATTAATTTTTTTAATAATCAAATTCATATATTTCCAGGTGTCACAATCAAACTCTCTTTAATTTGATAAAAACAAAAGATAAAATTTGGGATTTTATCATGAATTTTAATATTTGAGTGAGAATTTAAAAAATAGATAAATAAATGTGCTGAATTTATAAATAGCAATATCTAAAGTAATTTGTATCTAATTATCTCTTTCTTGTTTTATATTGTTATATTTTAATTTAGAAAAAAAAAATTATAATTATGGCTAAATTATTTAAAAATATATAAATTATTTTAAATATTTTAAAATAAGTTAATTTATTTTAAAGTTAGACATTTAAAAATACATTAAATAAGTATTGTTTAAAAATAAGAAAAATTGGCAATAGGCATTAAAGTTAGTTTTCTAGTAAAACCAGCTACTCTCTTTTTTTTTAGGAATTTTTTTTTCTTTTTATTTTACATTTTGCTCAACATGGTGCCGATAATTTTAAAGGACGCGATATGATTAGTATTCATTGCATTCATTATTTTTTTCTTGTTATTTCTTATTTCATTTTTTTTAATATTTGATGTGTGCTAAAAAATTCACAGTGGTAATGTGTTATCGTCTTTAAATTGAGTTGGAGTTTAGCACGCACTTAGGTAAAAGAAAACAAAAAGTAATGACCCAAAAAATTTTTATGTGTAAAACCCATAAAGGGAAAAAGTCATAGGGTATGGCTGAGTTATAAAAATTCACTATATATAGATAATTACAGTGATATATCATCCCACCAATGGAAAAGAGTTATTTGGTTTTCCAAGTTACAATGTTTGTTTGTGGCTTATGGTCGGTGGTGATCAATGATGATTGGTGATGCTCAATCGTGGTCAGCGGTGGTCTGTGACAATCGATGATGGTTGACAGCAATAGTAGTGCTTAAAGACCGTCGGTGGTTGTCTATGGAGGTCGGTAGTAGTCTATGATGATCAGTGGCAGTTAGTGGTGATCGATGGTTGTTGGCGACGAACGACAGTAATCAGCGGTGGTCGACAACAGTCGACAATGGTCGACAACAGTCGACAGTAGTCGACGACAATGGGTGGTGATGAACTTTAGCTCCTCTAAACTTAAAATTCTCTCTCAAGTCTCAAGCCCTCTCTCATGAGGAAAAAAAATTTTCATTCGGTGTCAGCATGCAAAGCTGTGTGCAAACTCTAATAATACGTCGTCATGTGTCTACATCGGTCCCACCTCATAAATATTAAAATAATTGATTTTTTTACACCTAACCCAGCCCGCAAATAGTAAAACGCGTCGTTCGGAAAAAGTTTTTCCCATTCTGTGACTCCGCAGGCCCAGGGTTTCTACTTCAATCTTTATTTTCTGCTAGGAGTTCCCATTGCTACAAGACAATGAGCTAGGGTTCACATTGCGTCTGCACAGAGTTTCGCTTTATGTGAGGCTCTACTAACTCAAGGTTTAGTGCGGTATAAACGTTTTTAAGGTGCAAACTCATCTACTTATTTTTTTTCTTTTGAAGCACGATTACAATGGAAGAGACTAAGAATATGGAGTTGGATGATTGTAATAAGATCAAGTTGGAAGAGCAGAAGAAAACTGATTTGGAAGAGCTAAGAATATGGTGAAGGAAAATCGTAAGAAGGAGGCCAAAGAGCCCAGCCAAAGAGCCCAAGAAAGAGGACATTGAAGCGGCTAAGAGCCAGCAAAACTTATACAAGTAAATTTTTTTTTCATTTAATAACTCTCTGGTACTACCAAATACTGCTAAAATAACTCCAAAATAACTCAAACATAGGGCCTGTTTGGGGCAGCTTATAAGTGCGGACGACGTTTTGAAAACACCGTCTTGCCATTTGTTTCACACTCATTAACAAATTACCCTAAACTGCGTTTTTATAATTAGTGAAAGATGCGGACCGCAGGTCGACCCCCGCGGTCCACATTTTCGATCTAATAATTACTCCCGTGACCCTGCTAGGCATCTCGTGACCCTGCTGCTTTCATATGCATCCTTGCTCTCTGAAACTCGGTGGATGTCCGATACTTCGATCATGGAGGTTGGAAGGATCACCGGCGGAGGAGGTGGAGGAGACACGAGAAGGTGGGATGAAGAAGGCTATCGCCGTAGCATTCTTATCGAGAGGGAGCTTAGCTCTTGCATTGTCTCCAGGACTACTTTTGCTCCCTCCGAAAACCCTAATCCTGAAATCGTGTTGGTGGCATCTAGCGACGAATCTCTATCCGCCTATTCAATCGCGTCCTGCATCTCCTCTTGTCAAGAAGTAAAAGTTATTTCTGTATTCGTGATTTTTCATTGCCCTAAACAACTTGGAGAGGAAGAACGTGGTGCTTCAAATTGCTTATGGGCTATGTTGTTTCACATATGCATCCTTATAGTTGCAAACTTGTGGCTTTATTCCCCCCTCCCCACTCAATTCCTTTGTATGTTTTTCCGTCTTTCTCTCCCTCTTCCCCTATCTCTCTGCATTGTGGTGTTGCGTGTACATGAGAAGAATGCAATGCAATGTTGATTTTGAATCATTTGGGGAGAAAATGAACAAGTGTATGCTACTTTGTTGTGATTTATATTAGATTCTTTTATGATTTTGTGAGGTGAGAAAACAGTCTTTGCAAATGATTTAACAGAAAAACATAGGAATTTGACGATTATTTGGGTAGAATTGAGAATATATGTTTCACAAAACGCACGAACAAAATAACTCAACAGCTTATCCAAAACAGGGGCAGATTGGTCATTTCCCCAGAATCAACTGTTCTCAAAACGCACTAACCAAACAGCCAGACAAATTATCCAGATCAGCTGCCCATTAATAGATTATCAGGATAAGTTGCAGCTGCCCCAAACAGACCCTTAAGCTAATTAACAACATAGTCTCCACTTACAATACACTAAACACTACATATTATCAAAAAATAGTGCTACAATAACTACAAATAACACCAAAATAAAACATTAATACTACAACAATAATATCATAGTATTAGATAAATAATGCCACAATGCCATCACTATAACACTAATACAATACTAAATGCTTGTAAAATAACTCAAAAATAAATCTAAAAGAACCTCAAAATAATTACAAAAAATAACTCTAAAATAATTCAATAACTAAAAAAAAAAAACTCCGAAACAACTAAAAAAATAACTCAAAAACAATCTTAAAAAAAAAACTCCTCAATAATCCCAAAATAACCAAACCACAAAGGATAAATATGAGGTGTGAAGCTAATTTGTAATTCACTCCGTAAAAAAAATATTTTAAAAATAATTTTATTTGAAATTTTAATTTGACTTTTAGTCTTATAGTTGCTTAATTCAAACAAAATAAAGTCAAACATAAACATGCTATTTGTGAGCTATTCCAAACACGAGCAGAGCACAAACAACAAATAATTTTAGGAGTTTTTACGTGCATAGCACCCAAAACTTTCATATTTAACTATTTCACACCTAAACTTTAATAACTAAATTTTTTTGTTAAATAACAACCATGTGCTTGCTTCCTTCAGCCACGGCTACTCACAATCAACAACAACAACTCTGATACTAATCTGGCATGGAACTGCTTTAGGAAAAACAGAAAGAAAGACATAAAAAAGAAACCAAAACTTGTGGTTTATTCCTCACTTAATTATTGTGTTAAAAAATAGGGAAAAAATTACATCAGTACTACGCACGTTGAAGCAACGTGCGTATCCAATGAAATCACGCCACGACACCCCGCGCGACATGGGAAAAAAAACGGCACAGTAACACAGAGAATTTTCCCTCTTGTGTTATTCATGTGTTATTGTGTGTTATTCATGTGTTATTGAATGTTATTTATGTGTTATTGATGTGTTATTGTGTTATTATAACACCAAGAATATTCTTATGACACAATAATACATATATAACACACAATAACACCTGAATAACACGGGAAATATTCTC
>NEWO01000067.1:1115021-1174386 GCA_003013225.1 Phalaenopsis aphrodite
TGTCGTGGCGTGATTTTATTGGGTAAGCACGTTACTTTACGTGCGTAATACTGATGTAATATTTTTTCAATAATAGGGGGCCACATGATAATTTGGGTCCACTGAGATGCACGATTTGTGCCCGGGCTACAATGTGGCGCGGGTCACCTGAAAGAAATGAAAAACTATTCTGCAAAATGGAAAAATAAACCAAAACTAAACCAATGTACTAAAATGTAAACCTGCATCAATTTTACTGCAACCTGATGTGGGACTAAAATCCATCTAAATTTTAAGTGCATTTACATAAATAACACCAAATTCTTATGCATTTACATTGCCAACACCTCTCCAGCAAAGAACAGGTAGCCATCTGCCTTTTGCAAAAAACTGACAGACTTTTACACAGATAACACCCAATTCTTACATATTTATATTCTCAACAGTCATTTACATAAATAACACCCATTTCATATGTAATGACACATTTAACATCTAATTATTTTTTTATATGTAAATAAATCAAATCTCTTGTATCATATAACAAGATCATCATAAAAATATCATATAAAGTAAAACTACAGCAATAATCTGCCAAAAATGTAAGATGGGACAAACAGTCCACTAGATATTCCTCGCTAAGCGCTAAGCGGCACATCGCAGAGCTCAAATACTGCCAAAAATGTCGAGTCCGGCACCTGCTGCGAGAAACAGTACGTCTTAAAGGGCGCTGGAGAGGGAAACACCACCTCCCTTGCTTCCTACCCATCTTCTCCCGCAGATCCAAAACTTCCTCCGTCTTCTTCACTTGATGGACGAAGCACTGTTACCTCACGGTGATGAAGAACGGGGCGGATGGAGGACCTGCCCCTTTATAATTGGTTCGGTTCTCTCTCTCTTTCTCCCTCTATATCCGTCTTTCTCTCTCTCTAAGAGTGCGGTGATGAAGCAGGGGCTATCATGGGGGTGGCGATGGTGGTGTACGGGGTGTCATCGAACCTGGAGGTGTATCTGATCAAGGGGTTCAATGTTGGACAGATCGATGCAACGCAGATCTATGGCATTGCTAGCGGCTGCATCAGCCTGGCTCCCATTGTTGGCGGCTTCATCGCGGACGCTTTCTTTGGCTGCTCCGCCGTATTTGTCGCTGGCGTGGTAGCCTGCTTCTTGGTAACAAAATTATTTGCCATTTATCTTTTTTCTTTTTCTATAACCTGGTTTTTTTTTTCTTATGTGTTCTCATGCATCAATGATTCGATTGTTCCATTTTCGCATTCAAGTCCCTTTTGATCTCTGTTGGCATTGAATATCATGAAGAATTCATTAGTGGGAGGATAATATAGAGCAATACTTTACTGTCCAAATTAATTTATGCTTAAAATAGAATTTATTTGATTGTTGTATTCATCATCTTGACTTCGTTGGTGAATCTGTCCTTGGCAATGTTACACTACTTGTAAGGCACTTAAGGTGCAAGCGTGCAAGCAGAGCAGAAAATGGGAAAAGAAAAATGGAAAAGAATGCTAAGGCCCTTTTGTTTTACTATAATCGATTTGAGTATTAAAAATGGCTTACTAGCCCTGTTTTTATACTGTTTTGGATGCTACAAGAAAATTATATAAAAAAATAAGAATACATTCCTAATTATATGAGGCGTGTAGTTAAAGGATATTCTGCCATGGAAATAAAGAGATACACACAGATAATTGAAATATGGCCATTTTTGGGCCTATATCTATACCTTGATACTTGGGTTTGTCGAGTCATTGACTTTTTGGGGGAGTTGTCCATTGTAAATGGATTAGGACAAGTAGCTCTAAGTGGTATGGGTTAGCGAGCTTGAGAATGATCCTATGGATTGAGTGATGACTACATAGGTTGAGCAAGTGATCTTGCACGCTTGGATGAGTTATCCAGATTTTTTATGAGCTCATAATGATTTTTGATGATTTCTTCTTTGATTAAGACAATTCTTGATGACCCAAACAAATATTTGTCTTCTTGGCATGCAACTCTGAGTGGGTTTATGTGAAGTATCGTGAATTCCCTTCTGGCTTCTATTGTTCTAGGATGGATTATGTTGTTTTGAACCAATTTGGATATTGCTTGCAACAAGTACTTGTAATATTTTTGGTATATATTAAATTTTTTTTTTATTTTCTTGTATTTTTATAAGATNACACATTTAACATCTAATTATTTTTTTATATGTAAATAAATCAAATCTCTTGTATCATACAACAAGATCATCATAAAAATATCATATAAAGTAAAACTACAGCAGTAATCTGCCAAAAATGTAAGATGGGACAAACAGTCCACTAGATATTCCTCGCTAAGCGCTAAGCGGCACATCGCAGAGCTCAAATACTGCCAAAAATGTCGAGTCCGGCACCTGCTGCGAGAAACAGTACGTCTTAAAGGGCGCTGGAGAGGGAAACACCACCTCCCTTGCTTCCTACCCATCTTCTCCCGCAGATCCAAAACTTCCTCCGTCTTCTTCACTTGATGGACGAAGCACTGTTACCTCACGGTGATGAAGAACGGGGCGGATGGAGGACCTGCCCCTTTATAATTGGTTCGGTTCTCTCTCTCTTTCTCCCTCTATATCCGTCTTTCTCTCTCTCTAAGAGTGCGGTGATGAAGCAGGGGCTATCATGGGGGTGGCGATGGTGGTGTACGGGGTGTCATCGAACCTGGAGGTGTATTTGATCAAGGGGTTCAATGTTGGACAGATCGATGCAACGCAGATCTATGGCATTGCTAGCGGCTGCATCAGCCTCGCTCCCATTGTTGGCGGCTTCATCGCGGACGCTTTCTTTGGCTGCTCCGCCGTATTTGTCGCTGGCGTGGTAGCCTGCTTCTTGGTAACAAAATTATTTGCCATTTATCTTTTTTCTTTTTCTATAACCTGGTTTTTTTTTTCTTATGTGTTCTCATGCATCAATGATTCGATTGTTCCATTTTCGCATTCAAGTCCCTTTTGATCTCTGTTGGCATTGATTATCATGAAGAATTCATTAGTGGGAGGATAATATAGAGCAATACTTTACTGTCCAAATTAATTTATGCTTAAAATAGAATTTATTTGATTGTTGTATTCATCATCTTGACTTCGTTGGTGAATCTGTCCTTGGCAATGTTACACTACTTGTAAGGCACTTAAAGTGCAACCGTGCAAGCAGAGCTGAAAATGGGAAAAGAAAAATGGAAAAGAATGCTAAGGCCCTTTTGTTTTACTATAATCGATTTGAGTATTAAAAATGGCTTACTAGCCCTGTTTTTATACTGTTTTGGATGCTACAAGAAAATTATATAAAAAAATAAGAATACATTCCTAATTATATGAGGCGTGTAGTTAAAGGATATTCTGCCATGGAAATAAAGAGATACACACAGATAATTGAAATATGGCCATTTTTGGGCCTATATCTATACCTTGATACTTGGGTTTGTCGAGTCATTGACTTTTTGGGGGAGTTGTCCATTGTAAATGGATTAGGACAAGTAGCTCTAAGTGGTATGGGTTAGCGAGCTTGAGAATGATCCTATGGATTGAGTGATGACTATATAGGTTGAGCAAGTGATCTTGCACGCTTGGATGAGTTATCCAGATTTTTTATGAGCTCATAATGATTTTTGATGATTTCTTCTTTGATTAAGACAATTCTTGATGACCCAAACAAATATTTGTCTTCTTGGCATGCAACTCTGAGTGGGTTTATGCGAAGTATCGTGAATTCCCTTCTGGCTTCTATTGTTCTAGGATGGATTATGTTGTTTTGAACCAATTTGGATATTGCTTGCAACAAGTACTTGTAATATTTTTGGTATATATTAAATTTTTTTTTTATTTTCTTGTATTTTTATAAGATAACTAAAAAAAAACTCTCTAATTATATTGAGGTGATCAGATTTATTAATAAAAGTTTTGTTAGATGGAGCAACTTCCTTTCTTGTAGCTGAGTTTGAGAATGTAAAGGCGAGCAGTACTTGCCATGTTTGATGGTACTTTCCATGTTTGATGGTACTTTCCATGTTTAATGTATTGTGTACTTATAATAAAGTTATATTTTAAATCTTTAAATATTCATTTGATGATTTGACTAATGTCCTTTTGAATTTCATGTAATCGGTGAAAGTCTGGTGATGTGGCTTGCATGAAACGATTGCATGATTCTTGGAGTTTCATCTTTTTTCCTTATAAATTACTTGTGGCTTAATTTATTTGAACTTGTTCATTCTCTCTCTTCTTATACGAGGATTTCTAACCTGAACCAAGATCAAATGTTGATTATTTTTTCTCAAGCATTTCTTACGAAGTGACAGACATTTCATTCACCTGTTAAGAACTTCCTAAAGTCATATTGAAGTATCAATTCACTAATCTTGGGCTATAATGCAAAGTCATTGCATGGGAGTGTGATATCGACATATATTTTGTTGTGTAAGTTCCTTTCGCGATCTAGTTCCATGATACCATAAACACAGAAGAGCTGCGCTTTTACAAAGATCAGTTAAAACTCGGGTTGCGATTTCTTTTCTTCCTTGAGGTTGAAGCCATCAGTCGCTAGTATAGACTGGTACTTGCACCGCTAGGAATGATCAATCAACCTTTCTTTTCATGTTTATTGAGAAATCTTTAAGACAAACATTATCTTTTTTTTTTTTTTTTAAAAGGACCAAATAATATGGTTGAAAAGTGGATGATTTTTTTTATAAATTTTTATTATTATTAGTTTTTTTTTTTATTTTTTATTGAGGCAGTCATTGGATAGTCTTTTAACATTAGGCAAAGCAAGAACCCATCATTCAAGTGGGCTCCTCCGCAACTGTTTAAGGAGGATTCCTAGTTCTATGTCAACTTATAAGAGAAATAGTTGTTCTGCATTCATTATTTCTTAAGCATTGATCAAGTTGACGCTTTTAGTTGACCGATTGTCAAGAGCAAGGCGCTTGGTAAGTACAACTTAAATAGTTCTTTTCACCTTTGTACAATGTCGATTTATCTTAGAAACTTATCCATTGTGTGTGATTTTAGTTTTTAATATTTTAGGTGACATTATTGATATTTGTGTATTGCCAAGTTGGGTCAAATTGATGTTGACTTAAGTCATTATTTAAAGGGTGTATCAGAGAATGTTGCCAAGTCATCGTCACTAAGAAAAAGCAACGAGTAGTCATAATCGAGGATGAGGAAGATTTACTTGTGACGGGACCAAACCTATGCCAAGAAGCTCCAAATGAGGCCTCAACTTCAACAACAAAAATCACATCAATTTCTTTGAGCGAGAAACTAACTAAAGTTCAGATGCCGAAATTGAGTAGGGTTGTAAATGGGAAAAAGAAGGTAGCTTGCACTCATCTGCTTATAAGGCTTAAGCTGAGTTGTAAGGATGAAGGTGAATGGCCAGTCACTTGTTGGGATGGTGAAGAGAGGTTTATTGTGTGAAGGTTGATCAATTATTGACAAGAAATAAGCTTTGTTAAAATTTCATTTTAGACTCTTCATATTCTCAAAATATCTCCACGGACATTTGTGAATAATGTTGCCTTACGAGTTGCATATTTGGCCATGCGATAATTGATGTTGAGATGGCAGAGTACTGTCTTTCTAACAAACACAAGCGTGTGATAGAGAAGAACAAGAAACTTATTTGCGAGTTGGATCAATTCAGCTAGAAGAATCAAACTTTGAAAGAATTTGTATCACAAGAGCAAATTTCTGGAAGTTTTAAGGAAATTATGTGAGGACTTAAAAAAATATAAAGAAAATACTTTTGATGTGATGACGGATATCAAATCTTCCTTTGAACATAGGGCCACTGAGTTACCAAATAGAGTACACTTTTTAGAGTCTTCTCCTCAATCAAAATCGTCTAGGAGGAAGTTGGCCCAATATTTCTATTTGACACAACTTTAAATTGCCAAGTTGTTGTTGAAGAAGTTGGAATCGGACTAAGCAACACTTCTTAGCAACCTGAATTAGGTGAATTCATTGATTTTGTCAAGTACTGGGAAGATCTGATGAGTAAATTCCATAAGGCATCATGTTCCATTTGATGTTTTCATGAACTAAAATGTAATGAATCACGAACGGCATAATCTGAGTCTATTTTATGAAATTGCTGACATATACTTGAAGTGCGAGAAAAAGGGCTGATTATGAAGACAATGAGCACTCATCTCGTCATTAGGTATATCATGGACACCCCTCAAAGAGTGATACTTAATTTGTATATTGTATCTTAAATTTTCATATTTTGAATGACAAAGATATCACACACTTCTACCTTTTTATCCTCTGGAAATGAAATGAAAATATGTAACTTTAGAACTATAGATTTCGAATTATGATCTTTTCTTGATGCCAACTCATTTGATTTTGAATTTTTTGTTGATATAAGAGAGTTTCATGAGTTCAATATGTTTTTTAATCAGTCAAGGCTTATAATTCTTTTTTCTTTGATGTCCCTGGCTTTTAATTTCTTGTTTTGGATGAGCCCCACATTTCGTCATATTTTAGTTTTCACGGGGTAATTATATAATGTTGCTAGTTATAATATATTCTACTTAATACAAATCTTCGTCACAAAGAGGGAGTCTTTTTCTTTATTTAGTATTATTTTTGGACATCTTTTGACCTTCCAGGAGTTGTATGAATCATTTAATGGATAAGAAAAACTAATGTAATTGCGTGTTAATGTTGAATTTGTAAATGAATAATGATGCCTGTTGGTATTTTTATTGATAAAAATAGTCCATTGAATTGAAATGACTAATCGAAAGATGTTCAAAAAGAGATGCTGAACTATTGAACTCCCATTTACCTACCTTATTGAGGTTTGTCAATAATTGTTGAATACTTAAAAAAATGATATAGCTGTTTAAATGTGAGTTGTATTAGAAGAGTTTGCACTGCCATTATTGCAATGGCAAATCCCAAGTTTGTAGATAATTGTTTAGTTGTAAAAATTCCAAAACCGAATTTATTTTGTAAATTGTTAACGAAAGTGGGATATTATTAAATGTTGGATTAATAATTTTTTCCCTTGGTGAGTTTTTATGGCGTACTATGAATAATAGAGAATTTTTAGAGAATTCTTGATCAACAAGATTCCATGTGATGAGTTTGTTTGGGTATGTAAAAAATGAGAGATTAATCTATAAATTGATGAATATAAACATGGTGTGATACTGTGTTTCTTGAACGTGTCAAGACTAAGAGAAGGAATTTGAATGGTCCAGTGGCGAGTTCTTTGAACTAAGAATTTTGTACCGTTGAGTTATTATGTTGGGGTCATTGTTTGGGGCACTAGAACAAAACTAGCTTTGTGATTTAGTAGCCCTTGGGTCAAATCTTAAAATGCTGAGTCTTTATTCAGAATCCAAGATAAGTTTAAACATAAAAGGATATGTGGGTTTCTATATATTAGGGTTTGTTAGATGTTATCTTCTTTTTTGTAGTAAAACTAAAGCTTCAACTTAAGTGTAAAAGTCCAATTCGTTAAGTATAAACTGCCCATTTTTCTGGGATTTAGGAAACCATTTTTTTTATGATTTTAGTGGTGATGTTTTTAGCCAAGTTAAATTGCCAAATTTAATACACTTTCTAATTTTTAGATTAGTAGAAGATCCGTAACAATTAAAATATTGAATAGCAACTAGTAAACGTGGTTTGAAAGGTAGAATAATATTGTTCAGAGAGATTCAATTTGCTGTAAATTTTCAGCAATCCTATGAGCAAATAAGCTATCTTCGTCAGTTATTGTTCTGATTGATAAACACTTTCTAACGTTTCATCATGTTTCTCCATATGCAACATATATACATAATTACCTTTGCTCTACGAGCACATCTTCAAAAAACTTTGGAAGAATTACATTCATACCACTGAATTCCTATGGATTTACATATCTAGCACCTAAACTTTAATTTTTACATACATACCACCTTACCCATTCATGAAAAGGTATATTTTACTTTTTTTAAAACTTAAAATGGTGATATTTTTGATGTGATATGAAACATTTGGGTGGTATAAACATAAAAATTTTTGATGTTAGATATGTTAATACATAAGAATTGAGCTTTAAGTATGTAAATGCCTCTAAAATTTAACTAGTTTTGTTCAAAGAAGCACTTGTTGTAAGCTATGTAAGATTTTGATGTATGAATTCACTGTCTTCCTTTAAGTAGTCTCCTAACAGCAATTACACATTTTCATGCAGGGCATGCTTCTCCTCACATTAACGGCTATTCTGCCTTCCTTGCACCCACCACCTTGCGCTCCTGCGACCCCTTGCGACCAGCCCCCAATGGCTTCCCAGCTTGCCGTCCTCTTCACCGCCATAGCCCTCCTTGCCACCGGCATCGCCGGAACTCGCTACAATGGCATGACCATGGGCGCCAACCAGTTCTCTACTGATTCAGACCGCACCGCCTTCTTCAACTGGTGCTTTGTTTCCCTCTACCTCTCGTCCATCTCTGGCATCACCATCCTTGTCTACATTCAGGACTCTGCTGGCTGGCACTGGGGCTTCGCTCTTTGCACCGCCATTACTGCCATTGCCTTCCTCATCTACCTCTTTGGAAGACCCTACTACCTCCACTCCAAGCCCAATGTTAATAAAAACCAGTTGTTAAGCCTTTGTAGAGAAGGAAAGCTTCTTCTTAGATTTCTTCCAATAATCTCGAGTGGCATACTGCTCAGTGCTACTATTTCAGTACAGACAAGCCTGACAGTTCTGCAGGCTCTAGCGATGGACCGTCACCTAAGCCACGGTCTCTACATTCCTGCTGGATCTATGAATGTCTTTGTGCTTGCTACTGCTGCAGCATCCATCACTGTCCTTAATTGCACCCGGTGTAGACTTTCCCCACTTGGCCGAATTGCCATCGGACATGTTATCAATTTGCTCGCCATGGCATCAATGGCCTTGACTGAATCAAAAAGGCTCGCTGTTTCGGCTACGAAAACTTTGTTTGTTCTTTGGCTGGTTCCACCTCTAGTACTCGTAGGATTTGGAGAAGCTTTTCATTTCCCTGCTAGTGTTTCATTTTATTACCAGGATTTTCCTGCTTCTCTGAAGAGCATCGCGACGGGAACATTTGCTGCTGTTTCTGGGATTGGTTTTTATGTGAGCTCAGCGATTATCATGGTGATACGCCGCAACACTGTATGGCTTCGAGATGATGTCAATGAGTCGAGATTGGATAACGTCTACTTAACTCTGGCTGGTTGTTGCTTGCTCAATTTTGTGTACTTCCTGCTTTGTGCTTGGCTCTACAAAAGGACAACGGAGAATAGAGGCGTGAAATTGGAGGAGCTTTATTAACTTATACGTGTTATAGTAGTGAGCGGCTGCAATGAGGTAAGCCTATGGCATTTTATAATGAGCTTCACTTTCTGAAAACATTCCAATTTGGCTGTATAAATGACAAGCAAAGAGGATACTTGCCCAAAAGTATCTATTGTTGGTCAATTTCTATGGTAAGAATAATATAGTTTACCCAAATAATATTTCTCTTGTGCTCCCTTTTTTTTTCGCTAAGCTAACATTTCTCACTTGTTGAACCTTTAGGGAAATATATGACAAAAAAGCATGGCTAAGTGCTTTGTTTTGAAGGAATTAACTATTTTTTATTAAAATAATAAATAATGCTTAAGAATTTAAAAAGTTGGAACTCCATAAGACATGTTTATGTAAACTCGGAGTCGCCAGCCTGTCCACTTATCGTCTTGGTATTCCCTTTTCCAACAGATTCTTTTGAATCGATGAATGGTTTGACATAGAGAAGGGGTCGGATAAGAAGGATTTAAGGCGGAACCAGACAAACGAATTGAAAAGAATCTGAAGAGTTTTTGTGAGGTAAACCTCATTGTGATAGGTAAATGATGTACGTCCAAATAGGGTCTGATCTAGACACTTTGAACCAAATATTCGCGAAAGTGTACCTTCATAAGCTACCTAGTAACCAGAGAACCAAAAAAATACTTTGTTCTAGGGTCAAGACCAACTCTCAAGGGAACACATCCCCTTGGTTTTTTTTTTTTAATTTTATTTTTTTAATCTCCGAACACATTCCCTTGGTTAATTACATCTCGGGGAGCGCCTAAGAAAGCTATGATAAAATTGACATAAGCATCTATCCATCATCACCATATCTCATATACAAACCCTATTATGCGATAAGAATTATCATTATGTTTTTCTGTAACTATATTGAAACTACATCGGTTTCATGAGAGAAGCTAAGCCGAATGGCTGGCTACTTCTAAGAATTTTACATGAAGTTGAAAAAAAAAGGATACTAGACTCAATGTTTTCAATAGCACTAGGCTCCTTCATGACATAATGAATATCTTATCTCGGAGACACTAGACATGATCTTAGGTGCTTAGTTGAGCAATGTATGACAGTAAAGAAGAAATTCACCTCGAGCAATATTTGTACGTCAATTATTGCTTGTATTATTAAAATATAAAATTAATATAATCATATTAAATGATATTAGACAAATATTAAATTTTAAATTTTTATTCATTTATAGTTCCAAACATAGTTAAATAGATCATGTTAAATTATGTAACAAAAATAAATTTAAATAGCTAATAGTCAAAGTGCTCTTAATTTGTAGTTTCCATTATTTAAGGCATCTAATCTTCCTTGATATTTATTCCAGTTCATCAAATATTAATGCGAGTGGGATCCCTATCATCAATTTGCCCTTAAAATTCTTTTCACAAAACAAAAGGCCAAAATTGAAATTTCCAATGAGAATTTTTTTTATGAAGCAAATACTGCACACTGCCATTTTGAAAAATAAATAAGAGTTGGATAAGTTGAATGAGCTTTTGAAATATCTATCAAGGACCACTGCCAAGGTGTCACAAAGTATGGTTACTCCAAGATAACATCTTGATCCTTTCAAAGCTCACGCAATCCACAGGACAGAGAGCGAATCTCAAACCCAAAAGGGGAAGGGTTTATCGACAATCAAGGCCTATGGAATAACCAGGTCATCACATAGCGGTCTGCACTATGCTTCCAAGGCCTAACCGGGACAAAAGGGTGGAGGGTGAATCACCGTATCTCAGATGGACAATGGTCTATCCGCAATCGGGATTAAAAAACACCATCAACGAAGCGTCGAAAGGTGCGTCATGACTCAAAGGGGTAGCAAAGAGAGCGTAGAGTGATCCTAATCAGGTAAAAAAAGTTGGGTCAGGATACCATAAATTCGTTATCCCGAGCTATTAGACCACAAGTCTAACTGGTCGTAGAGGTAGTCAACCCAACATGACCGGAGCTATTAGACCCCAATGGGACCTCGGTAGCACTAAGATTAGGAGAAGGAAACTTAAATCTTATGACCCTATGTAGGTAAGAAGAGTAAAAGTGGGACTTATCAAGCCAAAAGGGCCAAGAAGGTGCCGGAAGGAAAAAAAAAAAAAAAGCCAAACAAAAAGACGAAAAACCCCCCAAAAAGAAACTAACCCCCCGCCAAGGCCAACAAGTCAGTAACACCCTAAACACACTAGACAACCACATAAGTAGAAATCTATGTTGGGTCAGTCGGGTTGGAGAAACACGGGGACTTATTCTCGAGACATGCATAATGATGCAATTATCTATTCAAGTCATAAGTGTAGAGACCCTATTAATTATGATTTGGGTGATGATCATGCTATGCAACCCATTTAAAATTCAGCCCAAACACCATGCAGAAAATAAAGTGCAGGTTTTGAAAATTCTGAAAATTTTAATAAAAAATTTTAATTAGTCTTAAATTTTATTAAAATTTTGTAGAAAATTTATAAATTTTTAGGTCATAAAGAACCTAAATTATACGCACAATTCCCGGATAAGATTACATGCCAAAAATGGCGAAACTGACAATCACATGCAAAGAAAAATGTAAAACAATCTAAATCTAAAAAATAAGAAAAGGTTGGGTGTCGCTGGGCCGACAACCTATCCCAGAAACAGAATAAGTCAGTTAGACACCGCATAAGTACACATCTGGTCCTAATTCTATAATAATAAAAAAATTAGAATTAAGGTACGTGACACAAACGAACAACTCTTGATCCCCATCACGTGGTTCCACCCCCTGTCGCCTCGAAACTCATGCCCGTACATTATTTCTAATAAAAGACTCTCGTATGGACTCTGAAAAGTACATATAGGAAAGTAAAACAAGACTCGACCTGCGTGAAAACAAGACTAGTATAAATAGCTATCTACATGTAATGCATATGAGTCATGCATGGTGGGAGGAGCTTAGCAGCACCTTGGGAGGAGTTTAGTAGCACCTGCAGAAAAAAAGTTAATCATTTAAATCATAACTTGCTCCTTGTTACAAGTACGTGTGTTTAGGCATGACACCCTGTAAGAAGACCGCCCCTAACATACTAGTGCGCATATCTAAAAAAACTGCCTAGCATCCTAGTCCTTAGCCTAACTAGGGCAACCAAACTAGCAGAGAACTATAATCC
The DNA here is from genome assembly GCA_003013225.1 of Phalaenopsis aphrodite. NCBI lineage: Eukaryota > Viridiplantae > Streptophyta > Magnoliopsida > Asparagales > Orchidaceae > Phalaenopsis > Phalaenopsis aphrodite. The sequence goes on from NEWO01000067.1 coordinate 1,127,503, forward strand.
GAACGTCGGAAAAGACTACCTAGCATCCTAGTCCTTAGCCTACTACACCATCTAACGTAGTGTCATAACACAACATCTAAGTATGTGCATTATGGGCAAAAGACCGGCTTATGTTTTTACTGGGTCGCAATTCCCGACCCCATCCTAATAATCCAAGGATTCTAATAGGTTTCACTAGATGCAGATTTTGTAAAAGCTTTTGAAAGTCTTGACCTCATGTATGGTCTAAGCTAGGTTTGCAAATAGCTTCAAAATAGGTTTTGAAATTATGATGCGTATAAGTAATAAAAATGTAGATTTTAATACTTTGAAAATAGGCCAAGAAAAAGAAAGCCAAAGTGACACCTATTAGACCCCTTGGAACCTTACCACAACATACACGTGTTGTTCACGGTGAGGCAGCAAGTATTGCCCCGCCGAGGCAGCAAGTATTGCCCCGTCGAGGCATTCTCGCAGGCAATACTCGCTACCACGTCGTGACCAGCAACGGGCCACTCAGCTAAGGAGGTAGATTCGTCGTTGAGACAGCTAGGAACGCACATACAAATGCAAAGTGATCTAGTGCACCTTGATCGCTCTAGCGGGGTAGGTGCGATCACGAAATAACAAACATTCATCATAAGTATACAGTGGCATATACCAATGATGACTGTGTCGTCTGTGCAAAGATGCAAATGCACAACTCAAAACATATGCACACATGACATACCGAAGGTGGTGCCATGGGCGACATAGCTTGCACAGTGAATAGAGTCAAAGGCCTTTAGAGCATGACCTTTACTAGGTGGTAGCTATGTGCCCACGTGAACAAACATCACATACTTGGAGGAGACAGAGGACTTTGGAGGATGATCTGTGTCAAGTGATGCAGTGTGGCATTCCTATGGTAAGTGAGAGTGACGTTATAGGAGAAGAAATGATGCGCATGCAAGGTGCACAATGAGAGTGAAGTGAGGTATTTCTCGCTAGAGAGAAACACATGCTGAGTAGGCTTGATGTGCAAGTCGTGCCCGATGAGGATATGTGAATATTCAAAATGAGTGTACGTAGAACAGTGACTCAGGAATAGACACGGTCTCGTAAATGATTATGCGTGGAGCAGTGACTCGAAAAAGACACGTGTGTCGTGATGGAGCAGTGACTCGAAAAAGGCTACGCAGTCCGGAGCGGTACCGTACGAGTTGAAGAAATGTAATCCTCGATGGAGAGAACTACATATCGGATGGACTTGGCGACAAGTCCTCCACGACGCAAACACGTGGGTATCCAAAACGAGTATGTGAGGATGGTGACTCAAGCAGGCTCAAACATGCGGGCGATGCAACGTGCGAAATGTCATGCGAGACAGTCATGCAAGCGTGCACAAATAGAAGTGCGAACATAGAAGATATGGTGCAACACAACATAGGGGTGTCGAGGAGCAAAGGTGTAGAGTAATGTGCCACTGGGAACGTGTGCTCATAAGTGCACTATAGAGTGTGAATGAGGATGTACTAATGCAGACAATGTGAAAAGCATGCGATAAATTCAACACACCAAACGTAAATGATCGACCGATCGATTGGACTGAAGGCGATGCCAATCAATTAAGTGGATCAAGGGTGGTCGGTCCGGTGTGTGTGCGGTTGATTGACGAAGATTGGTCAATTGATATAATCGGACCGGTGGTGGCCGGTCGATCGGAAGGACCGTGCATAGTCAATCGACGAATGGTGGTCAATCGATACAATCAGGCAGGCGACGACCTATTTTTCTAGTGGACCGAAGGTGATCGATGGGGCGATGATCGCCGATCGATGAATGAGGGTCGATCGATGCAATCGGGCTGGTGGTTGCCGATCGATCGAGTGGACCAAAGATGGTCGATCGCGACGGAAGGTGGTCGATGGATATGATTGGGATGGCTGCCGATTGATCGAGTGGACCAAAGATGGTTGATCGTGAAGAAAGGTGGTCGATTGATATGATTGGGATGGTGGTGGTCGATCGATCGAGTGGACTAAAGATGGTCGATCGGGTCGGCATGGGTGTTGATCGACAAAGCATGTAGAAACATATGATTTTTCTTATGCATATTTCATGCCATGCACTCCATGAACATGCAAACACATGGGACATGAAACCTGATTAGATTCGATGACGAATTACGCTCGTCCTAGCATACTTATGGGAAACCTAGGGTGAAATGATGGAGAGATGTACCAACGTCATATTGCACGAGGCAACATAACACCCACCTCCATTTGCACGACGCTAAATGAGGAATTTCTCAGAAAGGAGATTCTTCGTGACCGAGAAGATGACGACCTAAGGAATGCCTTCATATTTTTGGTCGGGGGATTTCAAGTGTCCATTCAGATGAAATCATCGAGGCGAACAACAAAATTAGTACAACGCCGACTTTTAGATTTTGAGCTAGGAAAAAAATTGAGTAGGTTTTACTCTTTGGATACACATTGGACGACACAAAACACCTAATCCTATGTGATTTCCTCTAAGTACACAAATAATCCTAACCTAATTTCTCTAACATCTAGACCTAGGGGGCTCTAGGAATAGAAATTGCAAGAGATTAAGGGATTTCATCTACGCGATGGTTGATTGAAGCGTTGCTCTCATAGGAAGAAGCTCTCCTCCGGGAGAGAGTGACGAGGCCGTCGGTTTTGCCTTCTCCAAAGATGTGAAGAAGCATTCCTCACCAAAGAGAATGAGGAGGTCGCTGGAGCTCTCCTTCTCCAAAGTAGTGAGGAAGCTTTCCTCGTCGACTCCTCGAAAGTCGTTGGGGACAAGGAAGATGACCGACAAAGTAGAAGTGAGGAAAATAGAGGAAATGGTCTTGCTTTATCTTCTTCTTGAAGAAGAAGAATCCTCTCAAAAAACTCTTTGAAAGCTCCTTGGATCCTCCCTTTGCTCCAAAGCTTCTCTCCCTGAGCAAATGACAGCCGATCCTTAGCAAAAATGGCCAGCCTCCCCCTTTCTTTGCTCTAAGGAAGATGTCCAGGGGCCTCAAGCCGTTTTCCCCATTTGGCATGGACCAAAAATAGTCCCCATGCCATGTTTAGGTGAATACCGGAGCAGAAGGGGGTGGACCACCGATCATGGCCGCCACACCGGTGGGAATCCGGGGTCCCGGCTCGCCGCATTCAAGCGTGGTCACACTACTGTAGAAAACATTACGAACAGGGATCTGGCATGGCCACGCTCGAGGCACGATGTAATTACGTTGAGCGCTCTGTTTAGTCAACGTGGTCATGTCGGTTGACGAACCTGGATGCCTCTTGCGATTTGGGCGTGGTCACGCCCAAGCTGTGGTGTACTTACTCTTACTCCAAGTTCTCTATTTATCGGTGTGGTCACGCCACCTTTGGGTGCGGTCACGTCGGCTGTAGGTCGCTTGAGCTCTTCGAGGAGTTTTTGGTGTGGCCGCGCTCGATTTAGGCATAAGAACGCCATGGTTGGGCGTGGTCATGTTTGAATCAGGCGCTCACGCGCTGAATTCTACACAACTTAGGCTTTCGAAAAAGCTCACCAAGGAAGTTACGAGTCTTGTGGGACCTCCGAAGAATTGGATACGAGCAGTTTTGATCTTAGGACCTCCGTGAAGGTCATGAACACATTTCAAGAGAGCTAGAGAGGATGAACCGTCTACGTGTTGCCGAGTAGAATAGCTCCAACATAAAATTCGTCTATCTAGACCTTTGGTTTAAGGTACGAACACGGTGTTGGGTAACTTCGTTGGCGGTCCGCGTCACGAGAATATCTGTACTAACCAGATTCAACCCCATGCCAGAGGAACATACGTCAACATAGAGAATGCTGGTGGCGATGCCGGTTTGACAACAATCAGCTTGAAGCACGGCTATGACGGTGTAGACCCCATTTATAGTATTGTGTCACTCGACGAAGATATCCCTTGCATGTCGCATCAAAAATGGATGCCAACATCCCTCAACTTAATAGAACTCATTTGACATTTGACTTGCAATTCATACATTATTTTCATAAATTTTCTTATTCTTAAAGATTTAGATTCATATTTAATATTTCTTGTGCAGTGATCTCATGAAATTATTTTACAATTTTTTCAATTTTTTTTTCTTCAATGGTTAAGAAAAAAATGTTTATTTGTGATTTGGTGGTTCTACTTTTTAATGGTAACTTCATGCTCTTCTCTGTCACTTTCTAGCCTAAAAATAAAGTATAGCCACTTTTATTATGTTTTTTCCTTATATTCCATACAAAATATAAATCATTTTGTAGCTATTCATTTAAAACTTAAATGTTTATTTAAGTTATCAAGCATAGTTATTTTCTTTTAGATATGTATTATTTGTAATAATTTCTCCTGCCTTTTTTTTAAAAAAATAAATAAATTATTTTATATTCATGAAATCATAATTTTCTACAAACTCACACTGATGTCAATTAAAAAGAAGGAACCATGATTTTAAGCATTATCTCAATAAACAATAATATTTATGCTAATGTAATCAATATAGACCCACAATATAAATACCATTGTATTGGAGTCTAAGAGTAGAATTCTTTATATATGTGGCTGTTTGACCTAGTGAAAAGGGGCTGTGAAGTAAATTGAATACGTGCATTTGTTTTACATGCGGATTGTAGAATAAGCTTTAGGAGTAATCAGAATTCACTATTTAGTTCATTTCAGTGTAATTGGAATTCACTGGAGTTTGAATAAATTCCAAATATACCTCTAGTGTAGAGTTTTGTTGGCTGCCTATTGCTTGCTGCCCCCCACTGCAGGTAGCCTTTGCCAACCCTGCTTCCGTCCATCATCCATTACCCTCTGATTTTGATCATTGGCAGCTGCTTGCCCCTGACCGCTGCTCACCGCTGCACCCCGGCCATCACCGTCATAGGTCGACGCTACCACCATCTTCTTCGCCCGGGGTTTGCAGCCACCATCCCCGCCTGTTTTACATGAATTTTATTTTTCTTCAAATCAAACAAAAAAGATAGAAATGAATGCATTTGTTCTAACCCAAACCAAATAACTCTAAAATATTCTTTTATACACTATATTTCAATACCACTGATTCCTTTTACACTGCATCAATTTTTCAGCAAAGCAAATAGCCCATAATAGGCTCCGTTTATTTCATGGCCAGAAACTTGAAATTTGAATTACGTTTCATGTCTGTAATAGGTATTAGCCACTAAGAAGTTGTGCCATAAATGCCATTGGCCTGTACAATTTTGGATTCAATCTTTACGTTTTAATCCCATGTTTTGAACATGCTTGTTGACCTCATTTTTAGTGAGGTCTTAGTCTCCTACTCTTAGAACTCATAATCTAGCCTTAGGAGTTCCTTGTTGACCATCCTAGCGGACTAGTAATGAAGCCCACCTCTCGTAAAACTTCAAACCGCTTCTTGACTCATTTTTATGAAGAACTCGCATGAGTGGTTCCAAGCACTCAACTTCTAGTTGCAAGGGCTAAGGACCAACATGTAGAGGACCCGAAAATAAGTTCCTACAGGATCGTACGACCTTAGGTGAACCCTCGGTGACTCGGCAACGCACTCGCTGCACCACACACTATTTTGCCTTAAATCGACTCGCCTGTCAGCGAACTCGTTCGGATGACCACGGATGACGAAACAGACAACACCGACGCGTTCGGAACGTCAACTTTGGCTAGGAAGGACACCCATATCATTTTGATTTCGCGCGCGAGCGACTAACACGGATATCGGTGCACTTTTTATTAACGGTACGTGGGCCCGGGCTCAACGTAGATTCGACGTGTTCGATTCATGCTGGACTCAGGCTAAACTATTTCAAATTTTAAATTTCAAATTTCAAATGACTTATTTAATCAGCTTTAATGAAATTTAATTAGGAGCTCTTATATGCTAAATAAAACTCCTCCCTCGTTGGAAATTCATTAATTTCGCGCGCCAATATCTTGTAACATTCCTCTGCAATTCTCCGGATACAAGATCCCACTGAAAGCATTCGGCCTCCTCCTTCCTCAGAACGAGATTCCGAGCTCTCCCTCTGCACCGAGACCTTCACCTGCCTCGTTTCCTCTTCCCGCACCGAAGCCGCAGAGCCGCACTCGCCGACTCGCCTCCTCCTTGCGACGAAGGAACCCACTCTCTCGCACTTGCCTGTTAGATCTCGTCTCCCACACTCGGCTGACCTGCTTAATCCCACCACCCACGTCTAATCTCCCTCCCTTCTTCCGCGAACGTCGAAGCCCCGCTCGACTCCTCGCGCTTGCTTCTTCGCTCGCAGTCCCACTCTCGAGAGATCCCACTCGCACGACAGTTCCTCTCTCCCATTCACCCTCGTCGGCTTCCTGCTTGCTCGCCCTCTCCTATCCCGTTCACCCTCGCCCTCTTCCTGCAGAGGAGGGCCAGCGACTTCGGTGCGCACGAAGCTGCTTAGCCTTCTCGTATACGTCTGATTCGCCTCCCCCTGCTCTAGACAGAACACCTTCGTTCTCTTTCGAATCTCTGCCACGCTTCGATCGTCTGCCACACTTGGACGCGCAGGATTTATATGTTGTTTTGGAAATAATTTGGGCACCATTTTGGAGCAATTTCGACAATATATTGGGGTGTTTTTGCTTGTTGATCTAGAGAGGCTTACTTAATGTTTTGAGGCAAATTTAAGGTTTGATTTTAATGCACTGTTTTGGAGCCACTTTAGGTGCCAATTGAACTGACTTTGTGCACTGTCTTGGAACAAACTTAAGCACTCTTCTCGAGAGTCTATTTAATTACGGTTGTTGAGAGATTTTAAATGTTTTTTTAGGTTGATTCATTTGTTTTTTCCCTTCTTTTTTTTGATTTGTTAGTTTGAAAGTGGATCAACCTTATCTTTTCGTTCTTGTTATTTTTGTCCGATGGTTAAGTCATAAAGATGAATATTGATGATTTAATTAATTGGAAGATATGGAAAACTTTAAATCACCTTAAACATAAGTTAAAAGGTAGGCTTCCTAGAGTTTTAGGAGCACATCCTAGGTGTCCATTCACCTAGCCCTCAATGTAGGCTTCCTAGACTTTAGGTACACACCCTAGGTAAGAGTCCATTCACCTAGCCCTCAATGTAGGCTTCCTAGACTTTAGGTGCACACCCTAGGTGAGAGTCCATTCACCTAATTCTCAGCATAGACTTCCTAGATTTTAGGAGCACACCCTAGATGAGAGTTCATCCACCTAATCCTCAACATAGACTTCCTAGATTTTAGGAGCACACCTTAGGTAAACGTTCATCCACCTAATTTTCGAATAAATAACGAAACTTGACATTTAACCCTGATTCACAAACTGATTAAGACACTAGACATGAGGACGCACCGAGGCGTTGTCCATGCTTCCTTAATTAAATCAACAGTGAAATTCCCTCAATGACTTAATCTAAAATAAAACTCAGTGCACCGGGATTTGAGCTTGGATATTACACTTAAATCCTCCTAGCAATTGGGGAAATTTGTTGACACCACATATGGATCATCGAACTAGGATAAGTCTAGGGTCTGGGTGGCGAGGGCAATGACGACATTGCTTATGTGTGCTTAAATGAGGGATACGAAGTGAGATTATTAGAATAGTATCTCCTACCTCAAGGATCTTCAATAGGGGAGAAGGAATGACCCATGACACTATTCGCCGATTCTTGGTGGGATCGTTGCCCCGACACTCTTAGGTTGTCAGTAGTTCTAGCACGATTAGAGTGACTAACCTGTGGACTATATGAATTTACAAAAATATTTACGAAAATAAAATAAAATCTCTTTCGCATGTTAAAAAGAACTCTGCATAAAAAAGACTTAAACAACAGCTTTTGCATCAAAATCAAATAATTTTTCTATGAAAATTTATAAAAGTCCATGGTTAGTCATTTGAATTGAGGTTAAGAACTACCTTCTGTAGATTGTCGAGTTGACAACTCTTAGTCAAAGTCGGGAAGCACACAACCCAGCTCTGAGCCCCCACTTTTACCAATTTCTTATACCTAGTCCTGAGCTGTCATATGTGGTTACAGGTTTCTTTTGCTCGTGATTTCTACTACTCGTTTTTATGACTTTCATGCTGGGTTTTTTGCCTTATTTATTTTTCTTACAAGTATGTTTAAATATGCTGCAAATCATACTACGATCACAAAATTGATCACACAACAGTAACAGATGCTCAGGTACGCTTTGACAGTTTATCTATAGCATTGTATTTTACTGCATTTTACCTTTCAAGTACCTTTTATTTACCTGCAATTTGACTACTCTGCATGCAAAACCAAAACCGAAATAAAACAAAATCAAACTTTGACACCAAGACTGGGAAACACAAATCATCAATCTCAAACACTTAAACCTTAGAGTCATCGCTAGGACAGGAGCTTGGAACCAACTTTGTGGGCAGCACGACGAGGAATTCAGACCGAGCAGCAAGAGGATCTTCTTCAACATTATCTCTTCCTAGTATAATAACAACCCATAGGACTTCGAGGTAGTTTGCCCAGCACGATGTAAATCCTCACACTCCCTTTTTAGGCTCCTATACAATCATGTTGTGCAGTGTAAGTCCTAACCCGCTTTAGGTTCCGAGGTTGTCGTGTGACACGACGTAAACCTTTTTATCTTTGCGGGCTATTTGCATAATCGGGTATTATGCGAATGTAAGTCCCATATAATAAAATTGGCAGGATTGAACAATTGAATAACATCATCTCTAAAAGTGCAGCCACACAGTAGAATAGTTTGGGAAGTCACTGAAGATTCTTCTCAGGATCTATGACAGCCCCTACCTTTTCTTTTCTTTGGACTCCCGAAATAACTGTTCCTATTTGAGTCACTCTCACTTGCTTTTCCACGTCCTATCATGAAAACCTAAATTTTGAAATCTTGAAGACTAATACCTCTGATCATTATCGAGAGTTTTCTCAAGTGACCCCAGTCATTTGAGATGTAATTAACTATAGGGGCTTGCTTTTATAGGGATCTTAGAACCCAGGTAAAATAAACCCTATTTAATCTTTATATTAGATAAAGGAACTTATCGGTCATACATAAAAGGTTTACAAACCAAACGGATGTCACCAATCTCTTAGTTTGCAGGATTGGGTCTATCGCCGAAATCTACACTTATCTTTCGGGAGGGTGTAGTATTTGCTGTATCAGACACGATTATACAAAATATTGGACTAATGAGATCCATTTGGTCTCATTTTTCAAAAATTAAAACATACTACTTTTAAAACTCAAATATATATCTTTTATATGAAATTAAATTTCAAAAATTATTTTCATATCCATATTTTCAAATCTATCAAAAAGTTGACCGACAATGCTCTTGAGCACTTGTTTGCTGAATCTGCTAAATTATGCTTGATAATTCTAATGTAGTTCTATCTTCAATAGGATTTACTTTGGAGTGACACTTGTGATTCTTAATCATTGTAATTGGTGAATTATTTTATCAAAATATTGTTACTACATAACGCCATTTGAAGCCTCTGAAATTTTAACTTTTGTAGCTAATTAATAGTTATATATTCATCTTCTATTGTAGATTGAGCGATTTTTTTTTCTTTTCCAAGAGAATGCACCCAAAGCTGAAAATAAAATTAGAAGCAACAACAACAACAACAAATCTTTATCACACTAAGTGGGCTCGTCTACATGAATCCTTTTTTCTCCGTTGCGTCCTATTAGGTGCCATATTTTCATTTAATTCTAATAATTAAGATCATTTTTTATACAATATGCCCAAGTCTTTCTTGGTCTACCATTGCCTTTCTTAACATAAGTCGAATCTAAAACATCTACTCTCCTAATCGGTACATCAGATGGTCGAAATTTAATGTAACCAAACAATCTAAGAGGACTTTCTATAATTATGTCCATCCTTGGAGCTACACCAACCTATCACGGATATATTCATTTCGCATTTTGTTTCTGAGTGTAAAACTACTCATCCACCTAAGCATTCTCCTGTCGGCAACACTTAATTAGAAGCAGATAAATTAAAATTTCTTATTTAGCCTTAATTGTAGATTTTTCCACACACTTATTTTTTTATTTTTGAAGATATTTTAATATTTTACCTCCATCAAACATGAAAATAAAACTAGAAGTAGCATTTCTAGCATCATCACGTCCTTGGATGTTATAATTTGTTGCATAAGAAAGATATGGTGCATATTAAAGCATACATTTTTGGTTTCATGAGTCTAATTTGGACTACTAATTTTAGTGAAAAAAACCTCATTTCAATGAGCCTTTTCATTGTTTTATTTAAGTGTGGTACAACCATGCAGCAAGATGGGCTGTAAGAAACATTCAAGATTTGCAGGACTATAATTTAGCTCTACAGCTATGTGGAATGTAAGCACAAAGGTTTCAAGCTTCAATAACTTGTGTAGGTTATTTATTTTATGGGGCATTTACATACATACTACCAAATTCCTGTGTTTACATATCTGACACCCAAGCTTTACCATTTACATATATACCACCCAAATCTTTCATATCACATCAATGTACCACTATTTTAACCTTTAAAAAGTAAAATACACCTTTTCATTCATAGTTAAGGTGGCTTGTATGTAAAAATTGAAGTTGAGGTGGTAGATATGTAAATACATAAGAATTGAGTGGTATATATGTGAACATTCCTTATTTATTTATGCCTTAATTTAAGAAAAATAGGCCGCATAGCTCAAAAATACATTAACATATCAAATTACTATAAATATTTACTTTCTTATACTTAAAGATACTATAAATATATTTTATTTCATGTTATGACCACAATAAAATAATCTTATGTGTTAAATTATTGTTTCACAAATTGTGACTTCATGCATCATGACACAAAATATCTAATGAAAGTGCTAACTGACTTTTTAAAATCTTATAAGAAGCCTAAGGTGCTTAATTCTCCTTCTTGAACATCAATGTATATGGAAATGCCGCCATTGGAAAGTCTAAGAAATTCTGTCTATTCTTTTTCTTAAGCCTCAAAGTTTCGCTCTTCATTAGTTCAATCCTTGAGCTTCAATTGCCCTTAATCAGCTCACTGTAAGGAGTTTCTTGTTCTTAGAATTTCTGAGTGTGTTTTTCATCTTACAAGCAATCTGAATTCATAAATGATTTTTGGTAAAATAAAGGGAGTTAAATGAATCAAAGGAAACAAAAACAATCAATTGAAACAACGATGGTTCTTTATAAAAGATTTCTCTAAACAAGATTTTCTCAAGGATATTATATAATAAGGTTATTTAGGTGGCATTTAATAGGCAAAATCAATTATGTATCTATTATCGGTCGTTAGGGTTGAAACTAAACTCTTTTATGAGATTAGGAAATCTATTTATGTAAATAAATTAATATTAAAAAAAAAACAAAAAAAATAAGCCATTTATTGGGAATTAAGTTAAACATTTCTTTTTCAATATTTTTATTTTTTTTATGAATTATTTGGTAAAATGATTTATTGAGGGGGAGGGGTGCATAAAATTAGATATGCTGCACATTAAAGCATACATGTTAGGGTGAGTATTTGCCCACCCTGAGCCCAGATCCTTGACTTTGTGAATTAGGCGATCCATTCAGTAGGAAAAAAATAAAATAACAATTTTCAAAATAAAATACTTTACAATAGATGCAAAAAGGGTTGCAAGATCCAAACAAACTCTTACATCAAGTCAATAAAATCCAAGTCGCATAAACACTATAATATAATATAATCAATCATTGCAGAGGAAAGGGAAGAAGCCATCACTTCTTATGATATTCACACACCATGGAACCACTTTGCATGGCTATTAGTAACGCAACATAGCCATTATGACCTTATCACTTAACACTTGCCATGCCTTGCCCTGATCCCCAGAGACTTGTTACATCTCTGGTTTTCAGACTCCCATCCGAATTCCTCAACTTTATCAGATCGTCAAATAGATTGTCTGGCTTGTATGGTTTTGGAGCGCTAGAAGGGTCTCTCAGATTTATTAGAGTGGCATATATCTGGTTTTCTTTCGACCCAAATGAGCGAAAATTCTGCGGAGCTTTGGAATTCTCTGCTATCCCAGTTGAAGCAGAGGAACCTATAACTGCTCTAGACTGAGATTCCGGGTATTGGGTCTGAGCGGATGTTGCTGATACAAAGGGGTTCAAGCTTGCTTCAGGAGAAATCCATGGTGTAGCTAGATAGTTATTTGTATACTGTGGTAATTTTTCAACAACATCAACTTGAGACCATGGTGCGATGTAACTGTTATAGGTAGTATATCCTTCATTTGGCATACGCTGCTGAGAATAGTTATGATACTCTTCCCAATTGGGAGAATTGGAGAATGGATTTTGATTCTGGTTAGCTGTAGGCGGGGGCGGGGGCGACGGCATATCTGTTTGAGGAGATAATGTGAGACTCAGGAGATCAATCATGTCTCTTTCATTCTTGGAAGAATCAGCTGGTGCTGGGGGATCAAATACGATCAGTGCATCGCTTTTGTCTACACCATCCTTGTTTGCTGAGATCTCTTGTTCTCCAGTTGTTTTAAGTAAAGATTTCCTGTAGAAATAGAAGCATGTTTTTTCATCATTGTAATATAGAATTGAGGTCGTACTGGTGAGTAGAAGTTGTCCGAGTAGGTGCACCGACCTATTTGCTAAATGTGAAAAACCATCTTCTTCTTCCTCTTTGTCGTCAGATTGTTCAGCCATTGCAGGAGCAAGGGGAGGAGGGACACTTGGTCTTATAAGTGCGTCATATTTTGAAAGTGCATTTTGTAAGCTGTCATTCGTTGCAAGTGCTTCACGCAGGAAGCCATCATTCCTGGCAATATTTAGCAAATTGAATGAAGTTTAGTTACAAATTTTTCAAAAGAAAGAGTAAAGTGTCAAGATAGCCCCCTAGCTATTTCCATGGGGTTATCTTAATCCTAGAATTTATAGAATTGCTAAATTGGTCCCTAGACTATTTTAATGTGGCCTAAAGTAGTCCTCATGGGGTATTTCATTCAGCATATGTTTTTAAATAGGGGTTACAATGTTTTACAAACAAACTCGATAAAACTTTCTTATTACACATGACTCTCAACCTTATCTAAATGCCTCTTTTTCCTCCCACCCAAAAGGCCTGCATCTTGGGTGATTATTATTATGTGGGCAAGAATCAAACCCAAGACTTCAGTAACAGCTTCTAAAGCCCCATCAACCGACTAGTTGTTATTTTTATGTGATTTATCCAAAATTTATTTTTAATGTTAAAAAATCACAATATCATCAAAATAAACTTACTCGGTTGTGTCAATCAGCTGCATGAGCTTCTTCTGGTTTATACGACACTGATTGGCAAGATCTGTAATAACTTCACCTTTGATTGCCTGAGATTCAATAAAATATGCTTTTAATGCTTCAGAAGCTGAAAAGAAAATCAATTGACAAAAAACCAAGTGTGGAAGACTATACTTCATCATCTTTTGGGTTGATAGCCTGCAGCATATTGTTGAACAAGTCCATAACATTTTTTATATTTACCAAATCTGTGAAACTGAAGATGCAATAACAGATGAACAAATAAGAATAGTGTGCGAAAAGAAAAAGGTTCATTTACGTACACACCACACAATTTCTATGTATTTACACATCTAACTCCTTAACTTTGGTTCTTATATCTATAATCCTACACATGTAAAAATCAAAGTTTTGGTGTTAGATATATAAATATACAGGAATTGTGTGATATGCATGTAAATGTTCCCAGAAAAGAATCATACAGAAAACACTGTGGTTAAATAACATGAAATGATACCTTTCAGATGCCATTACTTCATCTAATCTTTCGACTACTTGAGCTTCATTTGTTATTGGCAGATCATCTTCTACTTGGCTCTGTACGAACCGTATGCCGGACCTCTGTACAGAAGACGCTCGATCGTCAGAAAAGACGAATTTGTAATTTTTTTTTCAAAAAATATCTACAGATCATTTACTTGTTATACTTAACTGTTCTATATCCTAATGCAGTAAATTCGTGCAGGTAGAATTTTACTGGGGGCATTTGCATACATATCACCCAATTCCTATGTATTTACAGCCAAAACTTCCACCTTTTTCATGCATAGATAAGGTGGCATGTATGTAAAAATTGAAATTTAGGTGTTTGATATGTAAATACATATGAATTGAGTGGTATGTATGTAAATCTTCCAATTTTATTTCAGATATCATGCAGGCTGGGGAGGCCACCATTGGCTTATGAACAAGTGTGTATCAAATTAATGAAAAAAGGTACACTATAATGTTTAAAATGGCCTAAATAGAGCTCTAATCTATTTAGCTCTAATCTATTTAGCAGAGTATTATATATCTATTCTTTTTTTTTTTAACGATTTACATAAATACCACCCAATTGTTTTGTATTTGCATGTCTAACACTTAAAGCTTCAATTTTTACATATATGCCACCTTATCTATATATAAAAATGATTTATTTCACTTTTTAAAAGTTCAAAATAGTAAGATTTTTTTGATGTCAAAGGAGAGATTTGCGAATACAAGTGTTATATATGTTAATATATAAAAATTGGATGGTATGAATGTAAATGCCCCTCTTTTTTTTGCCTTTTTTTTCATTTTATTTATTTATTTATGGTTTTTTCTTTTGGGAACATCTTGGCCCTAGATAGCATCATTTGTTTGATACATTGCTACAACCCTTCAAAAAGTTTTACATAAATACCACTCAATTTCTATGTATTTACATATATAACAACTAAACTTCAATTTTTACATATGTGCCACCTTACCTGTACATGAAACGGCTTATTTCAATTTTGACATGAAAAAACTGGGTGTTCAATATGTAAAAAGTAAAGTTTAGGTGTTAGATATGTAAATACATAAGATTTGAGTGGTATATATGTAAATGCTTACCTTAAGTTCAGCGTATGTGTAGTAGTATTGTGGATACTTTCCATTGGGCCCACCAAATTCCTCTTGCCAACATTCCAGCAGTGCTAAAATTTTCTCCCTCACTTGCATATTTCTCTGAGGAATAACATAAGGTGAGATACACTTAATACAGGGAAAGAAGTCTTAAATCAATGCAAGTATAAATAAATATTTATTTATTTACATATCTAACACCTAAACTTTTCCTTTTGAAGGCGCATTTTCATGCATGGGTAAGGTGTTAGATATGTAAATAAAAAGAAACGAAGGGGAAGGAAGGAAAAAATTCCACAAGAAGAAGCCTAAAAACAAAAAGGTAAGAAGAAACAAACAAGGAAAAAAAAAATATATAGAATGAATGTTGGTAGTAAGGGTAAATAAGCACGTTTGGTTCGTGTTTCGCTCTTTCGGGATTATTTATGTTTGGAATTAGCTCTTGTTCGAAGCTGTTCTTGAATTGTGTGTTCGTGTTCGGATCGTTTTATAGATTCAAAAACATAAGCTTGAAATTGATTCACTTCAAAAGGCTTGAAATTGATTCACTTCAAGTTAATTAGAAAAATAGATGTAGGGTGGTTGGATTCGAACTTTCGCCATTTATATAATGAACAATACAGAACATGATAACATAAGCTATAATGTTTAGATATAAAAATATATATATTTTTTCTAGTTAAACGATCAGAACATGATTGAATGAATGATTATTTGTGTTCGACTCCCTTATAATTCGAGCGTAAAAAGTGTGTTACGTGTTTGGCTCGCTTAGTGAACGATTCAAAAACACGCTATTTAATGAGTCTAACCTAAGTTGTTTGATTGTTCACGAACAAGTTCTTTTGACAACCCAATTGGGAAGGGAGACATTTACACAATTGAGGACTATGCTCTATTGCTAATGCTATAGCTTTAATTATTGATTGTGAAGAAATATAACTCTAATTTTTAGATATATAAGATGATGCATTCTTCTGTTTATGAAGAAAAAAAAATTAGGTCAATTAGAAAAGTATAATAATTTTCTTAAAATATTCTATATGAAATGATGATTGGATGTCTAACTGAGCGGATATTTGCGTGCGTCGGTAGGTTATATGTAGGGTATTGAAGGGTTAAATCCGTGTTATACCTCATGTAACATCTCTGTAATTTATATGAGAACAGAAACACAGAACTTACTAGTTACGGGTAGGTTTGTTTGGGATTATTTTTAATTTATTTTAATAATATTTTTAATGCATTTATTATATGATTTAATTTTTAATTTTTTTAAATAAATTAATTTATTTATGAAAAATAGTCTATAAAAATACTTAAAAGAGCACAGAACTTACAGTATTTCTTACAATCTTGACCATTTCCTGCAGGATTCCAACATCCACAACTTGAAAATGCACAAAATCACCACAATTCTTCACCATCGCCTCCAAAAGCTGCAATTATTCCCCACAAACCATTACAATTGCACAAAAAGGTCAGTGAAAGATTACATCCATACCGTCAGAGCAAGAAACTGAACCCTGGAGTTCTTGTTTCGCAGCCGTTTCTTCACAGCCTTGACAAAAGGCTTTGCCTTCCTGGTTTGGTCATGATTGCAAAGCATTAACTTTTGTTTTTACATAATGAAAGATTTGGGTGGTATATATGTAAAAAAATAAAATAAAATTTAGATGTTAGATAGGTAAAGATAGATTTGAGAATTGATGAGAAAAACTAACCATGGATTGGAGTTTATTGTGTGGGTTATGTCCATATTTATGAGCCAGTTTGGAGCCATGAGAAGAGAGCTTGTTGCCTTCTCTACCCTCCCCATTGGTGAGGATGGTGTTGATAAGATTGACTGCAGCGATGGCGCCATGGATGAAGAAAGAAGGTCTCTCTCTCTCTCTCTCTCTCTCTCTCTCTTCCAAAGCAAAGATGAGTAAGATTATTGAATTTAAGGGAAAGAGTATGACCTATAACATCACACACGTTTAATTTTTTTGGGACATTTACATATATATATATATATATATACCACACAATTCTTATGTATTTATATATCTAAAACCAAAATTAGGGAAAAAAATATTATGTCTTACGCACGTTAGGAAGACCAATCACTGATAGCCACTTCGCCTACGAATGAGTTGTATGGCGACGTGGTGCACAGTGATTGGTCATCTGTACATGCGGTGTCCAGACGGATATTATATTAAAGTTTCTCACAATTCGAGTACCACCTCCTTAAGACCAAATGTGCCAGTGGAGACTCGAACAACACGTATATAGATATTATTAATTTTATTGTGTGCGCCAGCAACTCCGCGCCGTGTCTCTTATTACAAATATAGAAGAGCGTCAGCTTTTAGGGCCGTCAAAGACTTATCAAAGTTCCAACTCTTCTAGAGGCTATTGACTAAAGGTGACTTTTTGAATATTGAATTGCACAGTGGTCCCCTAAACAATTATAAAATTATTTCTATAATTACATTCTTACCCGCTATTGACTTATTTAAAACTCTCTTTTTTCCTACCGCATTTGTATAAAAATGTCTAGGAGGCGTTTACAAAGAGATTACTATATCACACAATTATTATATGTATTTATGACTAATTTCTAAACTTTCATATTTATATGTGTGATGCTCAAATTTTTAACATCACACGAAAAATGTTAATGAGATGGTACCAATAAATTTTTAACTTTCGGCCTGAATCTCAAGGCATAACACTTCGAGACGATCATTTAAGCGAGAAACATTCAAAATTTAATTAAGAGTCTTTTAGAGCTCCAATTTCGAGAAATGTATAGTAAAACTGTTAGGTTCGATGAGATAGACTCAATGATATCAAAATTAGTTCAATAGGAGTCAAATCAAGCTTAGATCGGCTCATAAGATTACTCTTGGAAGATTTATGGACTTATTTAGAAGATCAAATGAATGCTGACTTTGGCAAGCTTGTAGTTGAATTGAGTGTTTTGACAAGACGAATCTAATGAGCCTAAGACCACTCAATTATGACATCGTTAAGGCTGTTAAATGATCATCAAATAGCATCTGCTTGAAGGAAGCTCAAAACTGAAAGAACCCAAAGAAATCAAATATCAAAAGAAAATTTCACAAGCAATGATTGGAAACTATGACTTGCTTGGATTAGTTGTGATTATGAAGGTCATTTGGTGCTAGAGAGAGAAAAAAAGAACCTAATATTGTCTTATGGATTCAATAATATGAGCTTCTTCTCCATCCCAATATCAATCCTAATAATCAAGTTGAATTTTAATAAATTCACGTGTTGGGCACACCATCAAATCAAAATTTTCAAGATTCATTATGTCACACCTTGAGTTTGGACTGCGGTACACCTCTACAACGCAAATTTTTATTGCCTATGGACTCCACAGGGTGAGTTGCTTGCGGAGTCCAATGAGTGGAGTACAAGTGGAATTGGGTCCCACAACATATAAAAATTAAAAAGAAGCTTGACCCGACCCGAATCAACGCGGGAAATTTAATAGGTGTGTTTATCGTGAACCCGATCCGAAATAAATTCCGAAACAAACAAAAACTTACTTTATGTTAGATTTGACGTTTTTGGAGTCTTTCGTCGATTCACAATTGGCTTATTCCTCCTTCGGCTTCGGGCTTTTCCGGCTTTCCTTCTTCCTCCTTTGGCATTCGACTTCTTTCTCCTTCGGCGTTTGGCATCTTCCTCCTTTGGCTTTGGGCCTCTTCATCCTTCGGCTTTTTCGACCTTTTTCGACACTTCGGACTGTGGTTCTCAACGACTTCGAGTATTGGAAACATGAGGAAGGTTACGCAATACTCATTCCAAATATTATTGCTTAGTCGTTTCATTGCAACAAATAGTGATTTATTTTCTTTCTCATTGTAGCACACAAAATGGAAGGTCGCAAGAGAGCCGAAGAAGAACCTAGCGGTCTCCCGAAGTCGTTGAGGTAACTATATTGTTAATTTTAAAATAAAAGTTGAAGTTTTAGTCGAGTTATTGTAGTATTATAGCGGTGTTGTAGTCGTATTATTGTGTGATATTGTGTGTTATAAAGATGTTATTATTATGTTATGATTTTTAGAGATGCATTATAGATGTGTTATAATGTGTTATTGTGTGTTATAATTTTTTTATAGTTGTGTTATTGTGTGTTGTTGTGTGTTATTACGTGTCATTATGTGTTATAGATGTGTTACTGTATGTTATAAATGTGTTGTTGTGTGTTATTGTTGTGTTGTGTTGATACAATGGTGTTATAGATGTCTTATTTTGTATTATTGTTGTGTTATGTGATTATAATTGTGTTATAGATTTGTTATATATGTGTTATAGTGTGTTTTAGTGTGTTATTGTTGTGTTATTATCGTGTTATAGTTGTGTTATTGGTGTAGCACAAACATAACACAATGATAACACAATGATAACACATTCATAACACAATAACACAACATTAACACAGCAGTAACACGAGAATATCACAACAATAAGCAACATAACACTCCTTCTTGTGGCCAGCCTTTCCGTAAATAAAAACTTTAGTTTTAATCTTCTTCGAGTTTGGCTAATAGCTGCTATGATCCTTTCTGACAGAAAAGCCTACATGATGTGCATAGGCACAGTAGCATTCATATTCTTCTTGATCATTGTGAACATCAGTATGAAGAAACGTCTCTGTGATTGGATCATTGCACTACACATCACCACCCTATTTTAAAAATAGTCAGATAGATATGATGCAAACAATAAGAACACAATAACAGTACAAAAACTATATAATAACATCACCATAACACTACAAAAACTATACAGTAACATCACCACAATAGTACAACACTGACACCACCATAATAATTCAATCCCTAAAAAATAACACCATTGTAACACTATAAAAAGTAAACAATAACATCACATAACACCTCAGTAACATGAAAAAAATAACTAAATAATACAGCAATAATACTACTAGGACAATGCAATCAATAAACTCTAAACGATAACACACTACACCCTAAGCTCTGACAATAACACAATTATAACACTAGAAAAACTTAACTATAACACCACATAACACTTAAATATCACGACAATAACACGAGAATAATACAACAATATTACAAAGATAACATTGCTAGAACAATACAATCCCTAAACCCTAAACCATAACAATAACACCACTATAACACTAGCAAAACTAAACCTAAACATCACATAACACCTCAATAATATAATAATAACACAATAATAATACAAAAAAATACAACAATAACACCACTATTACAAATAATTCCTAAACTTTAAGCAATAACACTACACCCTAAACCATAACAATAACACCACTATAACACTAGATTAACTAAACTATAACACCACATAACACCTTAATAAAACAATAATAATACTACAATAATACAACACAGAACCATAAATAAAACAAAAAAAAACACAGCCCTAGCACTATAATAATCATCAAACCTAAACTAAAATAACAAACCTAAACACTAGCATAACACAAAAAATAACACCACACTAACTATAAACTAAAATAACTAACAAAAACCAGCTAGAACCCACATAACAATGCAATGCAACAGCAAAATAAACCCTAAACTAAATCAAACTCACTTCTGATTTAAGCTTCTCCACATTATTTAATGATTCCATTTCGTCTCAGAAGAACTCCAACGCACAAGCTTGACATAATCCTCTTGTTTTGGATTGGCGGCGGTATAAAGTGAGTCATTAAGGCTTTTAGGCAGGATTCTATACGGACAAAAGTTACTTTTTCTCGTCTTGGGCAGGGTCGGGTTTCGGACGGGTCGGGACACCTATCTTAATTAATTTATTTTACCTTATGCTGCAGTGGGTCCCAGAATTCCACGTGGCGAGCTTGCATTCGACTCCGCTTGCAGCTCTGTCTGCAGTCTCCGGATGAAATAAGCGCTCCTACAATGCATAGCATGATGAAATGAATTGAATCTATTATGCATTCTCAAAGAAATATTTGCATTCAAATAAATAAGGAAATATAAATTTTATTCATAATGAATGGACCAAGGATATAACTGGGGGCAGACTCAGATAGGGTTCATGGGGGACAATGACCCCCTCTCAAATTTAGATTTTTACTTATATGAAAGTGTAATTTGGCTTTTTATCCATTCTAAAATATAATTTTTGCCCCACTGAAATATCACTTAGTCCTTCATTGCTATAGCACCTTTCAAAGCTCTCCCTCAAATAAGATGATGGTTTCACCTCTGGATACAACTAAAAGGAAAACATAAAATTGGTTGGATCAAAATTGAAATGACAACAATAAACATCTACTCATACCCAAAAAAAGAAAATACAATAACTTAAGAAAATACTAGGAAAAATACAAACATAGGAAATCTAAAGCTTAAAAGCTTGCTCCGGTAAAGACAGTTTTGCTAGCTATTGAATAAAACTTATTATGAAAAATATCAATGAACGGATTTTAAAAACAAATTCCATAAATGGAAACTATTTATTAAAATATAAACAATAAGAGAAACGAGGCATACAATATGAACAATAAATAGGGACGATTAACACTTGTTTATAAAAACATCATAATAAAATAAGTTAGTGCTAAATATCAAATATGTTTACTTATCATAAGAAAATACGTAATTATTTAGAATCAATTTTTTTATTATTCAAATTCTCATTTATTATTTATATAGTCTTTTTTAATAGACACCATGAAACTGGGGAAAGTCAATACTGACCCAAAAAAACCTCACAGTTTGTTGTAGAGTTGCCACTCGGTGAACCCGTTAGTCGTTGGCCCAATTAGTTATTATGAGAGGGTTTCACCAACCTACACGCCATCACACAAGCATATTAAATTGTTCTCATGCACGATATATAAGAAATATGCCTCTTCTCATAAACTTGTGATGTGATGTTAGTTCAAATGCAATTTCATAAAAGTAAAGTGCAAGAAAAACAAAATATTATAATTAAATAATTGCTCAAATATACAAAATTTGCAACAATAAATTAAATCAGCTAGTGCTTCCTTCACGAGCAGTAATTGAAACATATTACCAGTGCATAATTACAACTGAACTGGCAAAGGCATGCCTGGCGATCCTATTAATTAGTTTTGAATCTACTACAAATAATAATGATTAACGCCCCTAATTAGAAATGATATGTTTATCATTTAATAAAAAGTAGTTACTTACCTTGAGATGAAAAACACGATCCTACAACATTTAGAAAAAAAATATATAAATGATTTTGCAATTAAATTTTTTATTCATTAAATTAGGTGCAAACTAATTGTTATTATATCAAATCATTATTAATGCAACACCATCAACAAATTTCCAACATACAAGATCTGGAGGCAATATTTTGATCAATAAATGTTCAAACTTTGATAATAGTCATCCGGAAGTTCAATTTCAACAAAATTATGATCAAACTGTTCAACTCAACGAGACAGACCCAAGCATGCAAAAACTGCTCCAATCTTAGTCAAATCAAACTTAGATCAAGTCATTAAACAAATTTTTTGGAAGCTTTCCAAGCATATTTGAAGGTCAAACAAATATTGAATCTAGTAAGATTATTGTCGAATCGAGCGTCTCGATAAAACAAATCCAATGAGCCCAGGATCACTCATATCTAATATCGTTAAGTCACTTAAATGTCAATTAAACATTGTATAATAAAAAAAAATTATCAGACACGTCTGATTAAAGTAATTCATATTTCTACATTAATTGTATTCGAAACTCTATAAATAAAGTCTTGCCCCTCTCTTGAAAAGAGGGAAGAGACCTTGAGCCTTTAGAAAGCGTTTGAAACTCTGAATCCCAACTTCACTCCTGCTACTGTTAACCACCACTAGCTGGTCGTCATCGATCACCATCGATCGCTCCTCATTTCTTTTGACAAGTTCTTTTGCGCGTTGATGTTGTATCTCGGGAGACCTTGCAACTCTTTCCCGCCTGCGGAACAAATGGTTGCAAATAAAATCATTATTTCATAGTGAAACTCTTTAGACAGAGCGGGCCTATTGTTTTTTTTTGGTAGATTTTCGTGTAAAATCTTCTTGTGTCACTACTCATTGTTTTCTCTCTTATGAGTTTGAGTTAAATCTTTATATCATGCTACGATGATAATTTATTACTCAACCAATACGAATCTTCTAACACACATCAATTTTAATATTTTAAAAAGAAAAAAAGTGTGAGCCTATTTAAAACTAACTTTAATAAAAAGAATTAAAATCATATTTATTATTTTATTTTGGTTGTAAGTAATTAAAATTATTGAATAAAATTTTGAAGGATTTACATAACTCCTATACCTATTAAAGGACAAAAATGACGTTTTTGAAACATGTAGGTTCTTAAATCTCATTTTTGCTACGTTTTGCTTTTAAGTCCAATATTTAGTCAATCCCTTTAGAAGACAGATCTATGGGATTTAGAGAAGTTGCCCGAAAAGGTGGCTGGGAGAAAGGAGGAGATAGATGAGGGTTACCTTACTCGATGGTTTTGGGTAGGAGTGTACGAACGAGGGGTAAAGTTTTGGTGGTCTTGGTACGTTATAATCCCATCGTTGCCTTCCCAGCTAGCTCTAAGCACGTCCATAACACAATGATTCAATAACCGAGTCTATAGTTTCGGACGATACAGTGAGAGAGGGCGAAGGGAGATCAACGGTTTCAGTGGCTACCAAAAGAGGCAAGGGAGAGGAAAGGCCGTGTATCCTTGCCTCGACATTAGTCATTCTATATATACACGAGGTCAATCAAAACGAAAGGCTGCAGGAGAGAGTGCGAAGAGAAAAAAAGGTAAGATCACGATAGCCTGAATCGAGAAGGCAGTCAGAAAAAAGGAAATGAAATAATTGCGCGATAACATGATAAAAACATAAGATTCTGTTCAAGCATTAGACATGCTTTCATATATATGTTCATCATTGACTTACATAAAAATTTTAATATTCATACTTGATTTATTTATATTAATTAAAATCCTCAAAATTTGAACGAGTACTTATTTTTTCATATAAAATTTGTGCTTAATTTTTCATATAAAATCAGTAAACAATTAAAAATTCAAATAATCACTTAAATTTCATATAAAATTATTAACAAATGATTTTATAAATCCAATAAAAAATAATTGAATAGATCCCAAATGTGCATCTAATTAGTTTATTTTAAGTAAACAAAACTTTATTGCAATCAAATAGCATAAACAGCTACTAACAAAAATGTTTATTGAAATAAACAAAATTGCATTAAAATTATGTGCATATTGATATTAAATTTAAATATATTAATGAATAAATTCTAGTCATAATAAATATATAACATTTAATAACTTATTTTTTGGACAATACATAACTATAAATATAATATTTTAATTTTGATTTTTAGTTATATAATATTTAGTGCTACAATCTCAATAAAATGCATTTATATAAAAATATATTTCACCTAAAAATTCAATATTAATCATATTTTAGATATTAAAATTTAAAAACTTAATTAATTAACATTATAATTAATATTATTCTTTACAATTGAAAATTCTCTATCTCCCTCTACATCTGAGCACATTTGCTGTCCAGATTCTTGACGTAGCTATACCTGCGGCGTAGATTATTCCTGAGTTATGTTCAGTTTATTTTTGGATTATTTTTAATAATATTTGTGGTATTTATTTTTGAGTTATTTCAGTATTATTAAAAATAACTTATAAATAATTTAAAAATAAAACAAAAATAACTAACATCTTATTCCATGGCTACAAGTTTCAGCGCGGCCACCCGCTTCCTCGTCGTCAATGGCGTCTCTCACGCCGGCGACGTTCCTCCGGTCTCTACCCTTCTCGAATCCCTCCCCGGTAAACTCACCAACTCTTTTTCTCTCTCAATAGATATAAATCAAACTGTAAGTAATTCAAGCAAGGCTGCTTCTCCTCTGCTCCAGGGGCTTACACGACCACTCGAACCCACGGAAACGCCTCCCTCCTCCTCTTTTGGGATCGCCACCTCTGCCGCCTTTCCAACTCCGCGCGCATCCTCGCCGACCACCGCCCTGACCTTTTCGGAGCGCCGGTTGAGCTTTCTGCTATCCGGCCACTTGTTGATGAGTCTTTGCAGGTGGGTCTAGGGCTCGCGCTGGATGAGAGGGGTTGCAGAAGCCGTAGAACTGAAGCGGTGGATGAGGTTACGGAGCTAGCTGTTACCGCGCTGATCTGTGGTGGCGTAGGAAGCGGTAGTATGGCGAAGCTCGATGTGTATCTTCATATAGGGTTTTATGTTCCGCCGGTCTTTGGCGCTGCGGGTGCTCGACTGGCACTTGCCGGCCGGGGGAGAGACGTCGCGGAGGCGAAGTATTCGCTGTGGGCGCGGTGAGTGGTTTCACTGAGCAGGTTTGTAGTTGATCCGCTGCAGGAAGGTGAGATGGACTTTGGACTTTATTATTATTCTTTAGGATCAGAAAGGATATGGAGAGAATGAGGCCTCCTATGGTGACGGAGCTCCTGCTGTCTAATGATGGAGATAGAATACTTGAAGGAAGTGTTACCAATTTTTTTGTTGTTTGCAAGGTGAGTTTCTAGAGATAGTTTGATCATATGCTTGATTATTTTCAGAGGATATATAACTAGGGTTCTATTTGGAAACAGCCATAAGGGATCGAATGTGTGAGTATACAGGGAAAATGTTGTATTTGAACATCTTAGGCAATTTTGAAGAAGTTTTAGCTTGACCTTGCAGTGTTCATAAACTAGTCACTAAACTAGGTTTGTGCTTTTTTGTGGGAAAAAAATACTCTTTTTTATCTTACAAAATAAATTATAAGTAAGCATAAATATATGCATTATGTTGGGTTAATATGTGTGATAAAATATGCATCACATCGCCTTAATATGTAGGTTACAATATTTGTTGCATTGAAATCAAAATGAAACCAATGTATTTAAATAGATTTATTTTCTTATAGGACGGAGATTGTAAGACCTGTTTTGTGGGTTGCCTTATTTATAAGGTGAGATTGAAAGAACTCATTGTATATAAGATTGAAAGAACTCATTATATATAAGACATGAACGTAAGATCATCCTCCAAGTTCAAAACTATCGGACCTATGTTGAACTTGTTGTGAAGTTAGGGCTATAAGTCCTGATTCATTCGTTATCTATCTAAAGAAAGTTGTAAAGCCCAATAATCCTATCAAAGCTAAAAATGATAAGGGAAATCAACTCTCATTTTTGGGCTTTCGTTACTCTTGAGGTTGTAAGTCACACATTTATGCCTTATGGGGGAAAAATTAGCCATAACATAACCAAGTTAATGAGGTCAATACAAAGCCAATAAGCCTGCCAACCCAAGGTGAGGAAGATATGCTTCTTCTAGTGTAATGGAAACTCGTGGTTAAGTGATGGTCATTCCATGTTTGTAAGTTCTTGTTGGTCTTTTCTAATGCCACTAAATCACAAATGACCATGCTGCATGTTATTGAAATATTTCAGCAAAACTAGCATGACCAGCCCTCTGCTACTAAATGAGTTAATGTCAACTTTGAAAGCACTTGTTTGAGTTAGCTTTACCTTAATTTGGTTAGGATACTTGAGAAGAATTAACCATGGTTGCTTATTAGACTTCTTCGATGTTATGGCTCAAAGCTTTAGGATAATAGAAGACTAGATCTGTTGGTATACCCAAGATGTAGAAATCATGGGATCTTTTGGTCAAGTCATATTTTTCACTCCCTTTGACCATTCTCCACACAATTAATTTTTTATTAATCTACTAAGTGTAAATTCTTAAGCAATTTTATTCAACGGGTTCTAAAATTTGGAGGAGTAATTAGCTACGGGGTATTGCGCCCATAGAAAGTCTCAATTATAGGCCCAAATAAATCTTGTTCTAAACATCAGACAAATCCATTGAAAACAAAGCTTAATCCATCTCAGGGAAAGCTAGCCCCGAATTTATCATACACATTGTTGAGGCTCAAGGCTTGAGATAGCTTTTCTGGAATGATTACATGAACTCTTAAAAAGGTAATGATTAGTTCAAGTTTTTATTTATTTATTTATTTTTTAAAATTAAAGCATTGTGTTTGCGTTTTTGTGTAAGATTCCTGTTTGTTTTTTATTTTGTAGGATAGATGGTTATATATCAGTATTTTTTGAATTTTAAATTATTCCGGAATTATATTAAAATTTCTTAGCATAGAAGGAGTGGAAAAGAGTTAATCTAAAATAAGAAGGAATTTCTCTTTAGAAAGGTTAAGTACAAAAATTTATGCTATATTACATAACCCCATGGCTTTCTCACGACTTCTTTTTTGTATTTTTGAGTGTAAGTCACATGAATAAGAAAAATACTGATCAAGTTCTATCAGTTATTCACTGTAAAATACAGTAGATATATAGCCTGATTGTATACTCAGAGTTGTAGTCAACTTGATGGGAAGTCATCATTCTACTCCGATGAGGAGGTTTTGAGGTTGGCCTGTTATGCTCGAACTTGTTTGACTCGAGAAGTTGATCTTAAGCCGGACGAGTCACCATGTGCTTTGCGAGTCACCACTTGCTTGGCCAGTAGGCTGCGTTAAGTACATAAATATTTGGGTTAGAATGAGTGCGCCCATATCAAGTCGTGTGAGTTCTTGCTGTTGAATCTTCATGATATTTGGGCATACATTCTCTGAGTTATTTCATATACATTTCCCATTATAATATAAACCATATCAAATTGCTTGCTGGTTGATATTTTTAACGATGTGTTTTCCTTACTTTTCAAATTGATCACGTGGCACATTTAATTACAAGATCTGGATGGTAAATTCTGGATATCTTTGATGTTTAATCTTGTTTTAACTCATCAAGGTATATGCCACAAACATCAAAATGTAATGGCAAAAACTTGTTTCAAAATTAAATGTTTAATAAGTGCAGGTGGACCGCGACAAGGCAAATGATTCTACATATGATCTCAAAAAAACATCATCTTTTGTCGTGCAAACAGCACCAGTAAGTGATGGAGTGCTCCCCGGAGTAATACGACAACTTGTAATTGAGTAAGTATTCTCCTTTTGTCTTACCACTAATGTAATATGCAATGAATCTCTGTTGATAAATTTTGCAAAATTTGATATAATAGATATGAAATGCTTTGAGAATGACTATAACTTAATATATATTGTTTAAATTTGGTATCTGTCATTTTTTTCTTTTGTGCGACATAAATGGTCAAAGTTAAGTCATTTGATTGATTTGCATTTATTTTTCTCACAATATTTCTGTTGTTTCTAATTACCTATAGAAGTGCTTACTTCAACATGTTCATTAATATCATTGGGCACCTTTTTCCATTTACTTGAACCTTTGAAGACTGCCAAATGAATATACTATGGTGTTCTATGGTCCATAGATAATTCATATGTTGTGTGGAAACTTGAGAAGTTTTAGTTGGTTTTCCCATGTATGGACCGGCCGACCATCCAAGATCTTATGGGAGATTTGATTGGAGACCAATTTGGAAACCTCTTGATTTTTGTTTATTTCTTTCTTATTTGTGTTTTTTTATTTTTTATTTCAGAATTATTTCCTTTCTAGTTTAAGTTAGACATATTTGGTAAGTTTGTAAATGAGGAAGGATTGGATTCCTTATTTATATGTACTTTACATGTGAAGAAAGAAATCAAGCGATTCTTCCCAAGTAATTTCTACATAGTATCGGAGCAATAGAACCTTACCCTAGCCGCCGGACCTTTTGTTTGCTATGCTGGAACTCCTTGTAATAACCAGTAAAAAAATGTTAGTAAAATTAATAACTGAATAGACATATGGATAAGCATCACTTCATTTCGTGCACCTCTTTGTTTTGTCTTTGAGAGTGGCATGTACCTTTCAAAGAGGAAAAAATATTGTATCAGGACTCCGGACGCAAATTTACGTCCCGAGTCCAGTGAAAATTTACCACGTGGCATGTGGGTTCCAACTCTTTTGAAAAATCACCCCTATCCATTGCATTATAGTGAAACTCACTTGATAAGTTTTCACTGGACTCCAGACACAAATTTGCGTCCAGAGTTCGAATGTAGTTATTTCTCTTCAAAGAGAGCAGAAATCAGAGAAAGAAGGAAGAAGAAAACGAAAAAGAGAAGGCAAGGGAAAAGAACGAAAAGGAAGAAGCCTTACTGTATAACATTAGAGGCGGTACCGTACATCAGAGGGTAGCAATCAACTTCGAAGCGTAGATGAAAGAAGGAGAAGAAGTTTGTTGATGTCAGAGATGACATTGAGGTTTCGTCAGCTTGCAAGGTAAAGCGTCGAAGCCATAGGAGAAGCATCTTGTGCCTCAGTGTGGGCTGGTTTGAACTCTAGTCGAAAAGATGACGACGTTGTGCCCACGACCTAAGGAAGAGAAGGACAAAGGAGAAAGGTAGGGTCATTTTCAGCCCTACTTTGCGGGTTCGAGAAGTCAAAAGAATAGGTAGAGGTGCGAAAGAGGAGGAATGCTGAGCATGCGAGATAGAGGGACATGTCATCAAGCAACAAGGGAGACTATGTGGGGAAGTCGAAACCGAGCTTTGTTCATGATCTCGTGTGTTGAGGAATTAATAGGGAGCTGCTGTGTGTGTGGGTTAATAGAATCAGATAGAAGAAGAAAAGCATCGAGCATAGAAAGAAGAGGGGAAATGTTAGTGTACGTAGCAGAAGCAGACCGAGCTTTTTTAGATTTTAATTATATTAAATGAATACTATATATAGGATTAATATGATTTTGTTTTGTTAATCAAAACTGTAAAAACATACAGGAAGCATTGAGAACAATAAATGAATGGTTAAAGAAGATCAAAAGGAATTGTTCACTTTGCAATAAAAAAATTGAGGTAAATTTCAATTATGCATCTAATTTATGTTGATTAAATATTTAATGCTAAGGTAATGTTAATATGAAATTATGTTAATTTAGGTTGGGAAGACTAATAAGGACTTTGTGTTTGTTTTTGCGCTTGAGGGAGAGACGAATCGATATATTCGAGGAATTGATTAAGGCACAACTTTAATTAAGAGTTACTTTACTTTTAAGTACATAGCTGTCAAAATCGATAATAAGATAAATTATACTTAATCAAATCACAAATTTATGTCTACTTAGGATATTAAGTTGTCGTGATAATTTAATTAAATAATATTTTATGATTGGTGATAGATATTCTATTGTAAAAGAGATTTCATAACTTAAAAACAAACAAAAATCATCAGAAGCTAGGTGACTACTTATATTTTTAAATTATAATAACTTTCTTAGGTTTGATTCGCTCTATGACTTGAATAGATAGATCTTATTGACTCCTTAATTTCATTTTGATCATGTCAAGTGTATGCCACTAATAATTGCATGTTATTTAAATGCATAGTTCAGATTATTAAATGATTTTGTGGTCAAAGTGGCATATATTTCACGATTCTATTATTAAGTATTAGATATAGTAATTATGTTAGGTATGTTGAAATTTTGATGGACACCTCTTGATATATTGAAATCTTTTATGATTTCTATGAAAGAAACAATCATCTAATTTCATTAATATTAGTAATGCGGGATGGATCCCACATATCAATATGTATAAAGGAGTAAGATATTGTGACTTTTGAGTGGCTTAAATGATAGGATGCTTTATGGTGTTTAGCCATTTGAGATGCTTTACACGAGAGCTCAAAGACTTCTATTTTACTGAATGATACAATAAGGATGGATGTTTCATTTGAACGTGATAGAGATAAATTATCACCCTTTTTGTATTCACTATTTTTTGATAGATAAGTTTGAGGGATGTGATTATTATCACTCATATCTTGATAGTCGAGTTCTTCTTCTTCCTTAGCATTTCCAATCATCTCTTCTTTGTTTTTATCCTGAAAAAAAATGATTGAAAAAAGTGCAGCTTAAGTCAGAAATTAGTTCTTGAATGTATAATATGTTATAACAACAACAACAACAATAACAAGCCTTTAACCTACCATGTGGGGTCAGCTACATGAATCCTTTTTCTCCATTGTGTCCTATTGAATGTCATATTTTAATTTAATTCTAATAAATCTAGATCATTATTTATACAATATGCCCAAGTCATTTAGGAATTTGGAATTTGGAGAACTGATGATGATAGAAGAAAAGTTGTGAGTTTTATTGGAAGAGAATTTAGTTAAAGACTTTATCACGTGACCTGTTGCTTTTAAATTTATCATTTATATTTTTTCAGAAACCGCTGATAAATAAGAAATGAAATATTTGATTGTGCCATAAAGCATGTACCCATTGATTTATTCAATATTTTCAAGAAGGCTTGGAGTTTTTTAAAATTTTTTATTTTTTTATTTCTTTTTGTTTCAATCCTTCCATTTATGCGTTAGTTTTGTCTTTTTTCTTTTTAAAAGTGTTGTTGGCTTGGTAATCCTTGGATTGGTATGGCGGTTTCCTTTTGAGTTTTTAGTTTGTCTTTGATGTATTCTACTTTTTTACAACATTTACAAAATATGCCATCTCAATTATTGGATTTTGGTGTGGTCGGTTTGGGCTTGGATTGTTTGGTCATGGTTATATTTTGTGTAGAGGAAACAATCAAGGTAGAACTTCCATCCACAAGCGGTGTTTCTAGCATAATTTTTCCCCTTCTTCATGGTTTTTTTTTTGAGTCACCTCTCTTCATGTTTAAAAGCAGGGAAAACTTCATTTAGGTTTGGAAGGAAATCTTTTCCAAGTATTTCAATACAAACTTGTTTGATTAAAATTCAAAATTTTTTTCTCTTCCATAAAAGAAGCAGTATAGCAGTAGTTTTACTGTACCTAATTTTAACACATTGGCGGTGATTGTTTTTGAGCCACAAAATTTTAATCTTATTATTATATTTTTTTAACTGAAGGGTGCCTTGAATGGCGGCGTAAATTTTTTATTTAATTTTGTTGATTAAAGCAACATCAAGAACGGTGAAGATTTTTGCTTCGTTGATATGATTAAGAATATTAGGGATTTAAAAAATTGACCGAAAAGCCAGCTAGACTAAAAAATTCTGGATTCGAGTTGACCCAATTAACTTTCGAATCGGGTTTGTGTTGACTCGAATAACTTTCTGGTCTGGTTCAAAATAAAATTTCTAACTCGTTTAATTTTTTGGTCTGTTTCGGGAGGGGGAGTGAGGCGGAGAGGGGTAGGGAGGGGGTGGGGAGAGAGAGAGAGAGAGAGAAAGGAGGGGGAGGGGGGAGAAAGGTGGCTTCAGTACTTATGTATTTCATTGAGAACCTTACAACCTTATTTACTCAAGGCTATGTTCCACTACTTAAATTGTTTTCTGGAGACAACTATTATATTACTGATTACTTGCTAGTTTCTTGAGGATAGAATATTCAAAGCATTAGCAAGGTTTCTATACACGTACCAATGCGAATATAAATGAGAACTGCTATCGCATGAGCAATAGCTAATTTTTTGACTGGGATTCTCGAGCTTAAGCTCTCGGATATTGAAAATTTGACAAATAAAAATTAAAAAATGAAACTGAAACTAAACTTAAATATGAATCAATAGCTAGTTTGATCTGAATGCAGGCTTGGTGTGGAATCCTGTCATATATTTGGGTTTGGATGAGGACTTCTATCACATGGCATTTACATACGTACCACCAATTCCTATGTATTTATATATATAGCACCAAAATTTGCTACATTTATGCCAAACAAATCTTTCATATCACACAAAAATGCCATCATTTTAACTTTTAAACAGTGAAAGGTAAGGTGACATGTATGTAAAATTGAAGTTTAGGTGTTATTTAAACACACAGGAATTGAGTGCTATTTATGTAAATCATCCCTTTTTTTAAATCTTTATATATGTTGACCTGAGTTCCGGATACTGTTTGCTGAACTTTGATGATGCAAGAATAACATCTTGTACTGAACTTCTTAATTTTCTGTTCTGTAGGGTTTGCTCTAGCTTGGGAATTCCTTTAAGAGAAGTGGCGCCGTCTTGGTCTGACCATCAACTTTGGGAGGAGTCCTTTATTACCAGTAAAGTTTTCAGAATTCAAGCTCTGTATTTCTTTCCTTTTATATTGGTAGTTGAAGAATATTGTGAGAAGAAAAGAAATACTTATTTTCCTTAGATTCCATAAGAGAGGTTTACATGATAAATAGTAGAGGAGGCCACCAAATTATGAAGGACAAAATCAGCCACAAAATTCTCATGCTAGAAAACAGGAAACTGCCAACAATAGAAAACTCTAAAAATTAAGAATACTAAAAATAAAAAAATCTAATTTTTGCCCTAAAATTCTGACACCTTCCTTAAACTAGAGTATGGATATGTATCATGCCCAACTTGCTTACAAAGAGCTTAAAACTTTTCCTAAAAGGTTCTTTGGTGAAGATATTTGTAATTCACTACGTAGTAGGTATAAAAGGCATGCAAATAACTCCACAATTAATCTTCTCTTTTATGAAGTGTCTGTCAATCTCCACATGTTTTGTGCGATCATCTTATATTAGATTTTGCGCAATGCTTTTGAAGGATTTATTTTCACAGTACAACCTCTTTGACATGTTTATCGAGATCCACAACTCTTGAAAAAATCTTTTCAATCATAACATTTCACATATTCCATTAGTTATAACCATAAATTTTGCCTTGACATTGCTCTTTGCAAGTACATTTTTTTTCTTACTTTGCCATGTAATTAGATTTCCACAGGCACACATATAGTATCTGAACACCGATCTTCTGTCAATAACTGAGGCCACACAATCTACATCAATGTATGCCTCTATGTTTTAATGTGTAGTCTCTGAAAGAGTAAACTCTTGCCTAGTGTGCTTTTTGGTATCTTAGAATCCTATTAATTAATTTAAGTTGATTCTCATTGAACAAACTAATAAATTGACTACCAAACTTGGAACAAAAACAATCTCAGACCATGTATATGTTCAGTACATTAACTTTTCTCTAAATTTTGATACCAAACTGCATTCATTGGATCACCTTCCTTTTCATCTCTTAGTTTTTGATTGGGATAAATTGGGGTACCAACAAGTCTACTGACGTGGGGCTCATTTTGGTTGGGGGTTGGGTGTGGGTGGGGTTGGGCTACCAAGGGGGGTGGGTGGGCGGGTGCGGGGCTACTAGGCGCAAGTCCAGCCCAGCTGGACCCTTGGAGGGGGAGCTCCATCGCCCCTCCTCCTTTTCCTCCCCTCCTTGTATTTTCTTTTTCTTTCTTTCCTTTCTTGCCTCCCTAAATCTTTCCTAATTCTATAACATTTCATAAAAGCCAAAATCTAATTTTATTCTCCATCTAATCTTAAAACCCATGTATTAAATCTGAAATCGATTTTATTTCCTTCTCTATTTTAAAAGTCTTGCCTAATTATGAAATATGATATTATTCCATTCCTATTTTACTATATCCTAAAATTGAGTTAAGTTTTTTATAAATAGGAGTTCTTTTGTCTAGGGTAAGAGTCTTATTTTTGAAATCTAATTTCAGTTTATCTGAATAGTTTCTTTCTCAAAGGGCTGTATTCGACGACGAGGAAGGTTCTTCGATTGTAACCCTGTCCGAGGTGGTGTTTATCTTCACTGTTCCGCTACTACCCGCTGTCCATCGGCGTTCCAACCACCCACCACCGGTCACCTCCGGCCAGCCAAACAGTCAGCCAATTCGCGTGCAGCTTCACTGTGGCTGTTCACAACCCTCCTACTGCCCTTCCAGACATCACTGTTGCAACCACCTGCTGTTCGCAACCCTTCTGCTACCCTTCCAAATGCCAATGTTGCATTTCCTACTGTTTACATCCTTCCTACTGCCCTTCCAGGCATCACTGCTGCAGCCACATGCTGTTCGCAGCTTTCATGCTGCCCTTTCAATATGCCAGAGGGACTACCACCATGAAGGCGTATTTAGCATGCAATAGACCTTATATCGGGATCAGTCTTACAAATCAGCCTGCCTACAAACCGACGAAATACGAGGAACTACAATGACAAGTGCAAGATCCCATCACCAGAGGGCTAGTTTGAGAAAGTACAAGTCTGTGCGCAATGCCCGCCTTAATGGTACCCAAGAAAGATGGATTTTGGAGGATGTGTATCGACAGCAAAGCCATCAACAAAATCACAATCAAGCACCGATTCCCTATACCTCGACTAGAAGATCTATTGGACAAGTTACCGGAGCTACTCTATGTGCAGTGGATACCACCAGATATGAATGTGGTGAAAGAATGAATGGAAGACCGCATTTAAAACCCGAGATGGACTATACAAGTAGACAATCATGCCCTTTGGCCTATCAAATGCACCTAACATCTTTATGCGATTAATGAATTAGATATGTCACAACCTCATCGAGAAATTCGTCATAGTCTACTTTGACGACATACTGGTTTACAACCATTTTGAAGAGGATCATGTACAACACTTAACAACAGTTTTTGAAGTTCTTCGGAGTGAGAAACTATACGCTCATCCAAAGAAATGCATTTTCATGACAAATCAAATTTTCCTTTTGAGTTGCATTTTATCCAGCACAGACATTCAAATGGACCTGACCAAAATCGAAGCCATCATAAGATGGACCACACCACAATCATTTACCAAATTAAGACAGTTTTTGGGACTAGCAACATTCTACCGTCGCTTCATTAAAAATGTCAGCACTGTTACCGCTCCTCTCATCGAGCTTTTAAAAGGAAAAAAAGTCACTTAGCCAAGAACCGCTCAGATTAGCTTCAACACATGTAAAGAAAAAGTAACTCAAGCACCAATTCTAGCCTTGCTATAGATTTCACACAATTATTCGAAGTAGAATGTGATGCATTATGCGTCGGAATCGGGGCCGCACAGAACCAGGGCGGTCACCCCATCGCTTTCAATAGTGAGAAACTCAACGAGTTCAGGAGGAAGTACTCAACCTACGACAAAGAATTCTACGCAATTGTAAGAGTCCTCGAGCACTGGAGCTAGTACCTACTTGGTATGCATATAAATGCCCCGTTAATCTAAATATTAAAGGTATTATTGCCTTTATCGGTAAGAATTCAAGAGATCAACGTTATATTGATCAAAATGTATGTTTAATTGGAGTTTATAATCTAATTACAGGCAGGAGATTTTAACAATAAAATCAAATAAATATCCCGAGCCTACATTGGGATGCAGACATACATCATATATAAAACTTTAATGAGGCAACGATCGATAATGTAAGCTAAACTTTTTTCATCGGACACATTTTTGTCATTGGATCTCATTTAACATCATACTCACAGGCACTTCAAACTTGCTGCTAACTGCTTGAGATTTTGAAAGATTAATTTTTTTACATTAGTCTGTTACTACCCGCTTTACGATTATTAGCATGTTCCCTTTTCTTTAAAATAGGTCATTTACATACCATCTAATTCTTATGTATTCACGTGCTTAAAACCTAAATCTTTATATCACAGTGACATATATGTAAAAATTGAAGTTAAAGTGTTAGATATGTAAATACATAGGAATTAAGTGGTATTTATATAAATTTTTCTCGAGATTATTAACCTGTTACCATTGTCTTTAGTTAAGTTGGATGATGATTGAAATGTGATTTACTATCATTTTGCAAATACACATAAAATTCTGTCAGTATAAACTGAATATTTTCTTGGCGTTTTGGATTCATTTATCAATATTATTATTAGAAAGGCTTGGGTCACTTCGCACAATTTTACAATTAAAAAATCTTGATATTTCAATAAAATAAAATTGCTAGAAACAAAATATCATAGCAATTGAAACCATGTAACCTATGCTATATATGTGATATCTTGTTTCATTTCCCCGAGGAAGTCGAAGAGGAGTGGAGGCAAAGAATTGAAGAGAGGGAGAGGAAGCGTATAGTCGAGAAGAGGGGAGGAAGTTGACAATCGACGAATCGAATGGGTATCTGTCGTTGTATGAAGTGACGCGTATGAGGGAAACAGAGGTGGGATTGACTTACCTGGAAGGTCGAATGACGCGTGTGAAGACCGACGAGCGCAAGCTAGGGTTTCCCTATAGTCCATGGCGGCGGCGTCGACGTATAACATCTTCGATCATCAAATTGAGGGTGAATTGACATCAATAGTAGCATGGGCGATGTCGCAGTTGAGCAGAAGAGTTGACGCTGCGGTTGAGTGAAGGAGGCAAGTGCGAGAGAGATTCGTACGAGCACAGTGACTCGATCTCATGCAATCGAGCAGAAGTAGAAGGAAGGAAAGAGAATATTATGGGACCAATATTTTAGGTATGAGTTATTAAGGTTTAGATATTAATAAAAAAAGATTATTTAGTTTGTGTAATAGAAATATGAAAGATTTATTTAAAATAGGAAACTAAACACTACAAGTACTTATGTTAAATTATAGTGAAAATTAGTTATAAATATTGAGTTAAGTGTGGTTTTGTTGGTCAAATTAAAGTAACATGAATACTTACAATAAATGCTTTTAATCAAGAATTAAAGTAGCATAAGTAAATAAAAGATAATTAATGATATACTTAAAATTATATTTTGATGATGTTGTAGGCAACTGACTATTAGAGACAAGAGTAAGCGTGCTTGGAGATTTAAGACAAATAATACAATTTTGTAGTGATTACTCATTCTTTTGCTATAGTAATATTTTGTTTCTTTTTGACCAAATCCATTTATTATTTTTATTTTATTTATAGCACTGTATACCAATGATTTATGTTTTTATTGAATTTTGTTCATATTAAGTGAATAATCTATATACTCAACTTTGTTTAAATTATTGTAGATATTGAATCTTGTATAAGAAAATTGACTACTATGCAAATGAGAATGAAATATTCATTATTAGAAAATAAATTTTTTAGTATGTTTGTATGTGCATATTTGGCTATGATGGAATCACTTTTTTATGGTACTAGCGGGTGGATGCTAAGATACTCGTGCATGTATATGAAAAATGTTATTTATTTTGAAGTACTTTAATTGGTCTAATTTTAGACGGTGCTCTGTGACGGCTGTACAAACATAGAATAATATGAATATACTATTGATAGAGTGAAATACATTGAATATCATGAACTATAATAAGTGGTCATATTCATAACTATCAAATATTTTATATTTATTCAGAGCTTAGTAACTAGCATGCATATTATTTTTTTCTTTGTATTATTGTATGCTACAAGTGTGAGTATTCATTGCTTTGGTTAGCTCACTGTTGTTTTAAACTAACTTTTCAGGTGTAATTAATTAATTTAAAGATAAACATTACAAGAGAAAATATTTATAAAAGACAAACAACCTGTAATGAGGTAAATTTAATTGTAATGCTTTAGTTTAGTTTCTTTAGCGACTCTTAGTTTGTTAAATGTTAGTTATAAAAAATAAATATGGAAAACTTAATTTCCAACGTTTGATCTCCTCCAAGCCCCTCTTGACAAAAGTGTATTAGAGTCAACTTTTGGATTAATTAATGTAATGTTGATGAAAGAGCCAATAGGGTATTATAGGAAAATATTCATAATAATAAAAATTTTAAAAAAATTAAGTTAACTCAAATTAATAATTATATTCATTCAGGCAAGAGATTTACCCGATATTATAGAAGAAGGGAGTCCGATGGAACCTAATGTTATCCTATTATTATATATCTGGTTTTTTATGTTTTAGTGTTAGTTTTTTCGTGCGCTTTGTTTGCTTTTCCAATTTCTCTTAGAGGATTATATCCAAACGTCAAATGATGCTTCAATTGTATCTTGCTCCCGAGGTGTTGATTATGCTTCTCACCATCCTTCCACACTGCCTCCTGTCGTTCCTCTTCACCCTTCCATGTTGCAGCCGCTCCAAAAAAACTATTTCTTTT
This sequence comes from Phalaenopsis aphrodite, assembly GCA_003013225.1. NCBI lineage: Eukaryota > Viridiplantae > Streptophyta > Magnoliopsida > Asparagales > Orchidaceae > Phalaenopsis > Phalaenopsis aphrodite. The sequence goes on from NEWO01000067.1 coordinate 1,166,363, forward strand.
TGTAGTTCCACTTTGCTGCCACTTTCCATAACCAGTCTTCCACCCTTCTGCTGCCCTCCGGACCATCTTCCATCTATCGTTGCCTTCTAGACTTGCATCCTACCTTGCCGCTTCTTCCCCAGCCTCTCCTTTCCTTTGTAGCCGCCTTCCAAAACTTGTGCACCACCTTGCTGACACTTTAAATAGCCAACTGTTGTTTATCATTGCATTCCTGTCGATCCCAACTTCTTTCCCGACATGCTGTTGCCGTCCGTACAGCAAAGCCATGCTATTCTTGCCCGTTCCAACCTTCCCATCCACCCCTACCATCTTCTTTTGTTGCTGCTACGCTGTTCCAGCCGCCCATAAGCACGACTCTCCTCAATCATCTCTCAGAAACCTTACCCGCTGAAACCACCACTCTACAACACCCCTTCCTGCTCATTTCAGCCGCCTACCACCACTTCTAGCCCACCTTGTCGACCTCCACAACCCTCGGATCGACCCTTAGTTGAGTTTGTGTGTCGTGTTTGTTGCTATTTTCTATTTTTCATTCGTGTGGTTGTAATCCCTTATTTGAATTCAACAAAAATATTTAGTTTTCCTATTGTTGTTTGAGTTAACTCTGGTATTAGGGGCAGTATTGAGAAATGAAGAAGTAACAATATTATAAATCAACGACTAATTGAATTTAGCAATGCTATAATTAATTTTTCTGTTGTATCTTCCTTCGCGTATAAAATGGGCCGAAGAGAATACAATGATTTTGAATTAAAACAAACAAAAATTAAATTTTAGTAATTTCCTCCTTATTTCAAAATTTTATAATTTTAATTTAAAAATTAATATAATTTTGAAATATATTTAAGGTTAGAATAAAATCATCGCCGAAGTAAAGCATGGTTGTCCATTTAATTTTGATCTAAACTAAAAGTAGAATAACATTCTATATTCTACTAAAATACAAATTTTTTAAAAAATCATGACATATCACACAATGTTAATTTTATTTATTAATGAAAACTTATTTTACATGTAATTGAATTTGACTGGGCAATAATATAGTTGGCTCACTTTGACACTCGATTAATATTATTTTCCTACCGCGAATAATGGAAGTCACACATGGGGCACACATAATTTTGTTAATTTGGCCAATTATAAATAAATTAGATTTTTAGATTATTATTTTTCCTCTTGCTTCTAAAATCTCTCTAATGGGAAGCATTAGAGAGATTTTAGAATTTTATAACACTTATTTTAAACAAATTGTCAATTAATTCTAATAATTCATCATATTAAAAGCAGATATCAAATTTGATGCACAATTTGAATATAGACAAACTAGTTTAACAATACTTGGAACTTTGAAAATCATTAAGTGAACTTCTTACAATATAGTTCTACTGTTTCTTTTTCTTCTGATACAATGATTTTCAAATTTGAACTGATTGGGGTGATTCTTCAAAATATCCTGACCTCACCCCCGCCCCACCTCCCCTCTTCCCTTCTCGAGCTTGCTGTTCACTTCCTACACGTTTTTTTTCTTTTATCTTAGGTGGACTAAGACTCGTACAACATGTCGAGTTGGTTCAAGCTCCTACTTGCAAAGATTTTCACCTTAGAAGCTGGAATGAAGTATCTTGGGTGACAAAGAAGTTTGAGGTGTGCATTTCAATTCTAGGTATGATTGGACAGATTTTTGACTTGTTACACTAAAACTACTTCTGTTATCGTGCATAACAGGGTGTTGGACTAGTCACATCGCAAATTCAGGTATTGAAAAACATCTCTTATAGTTCTTTTAACGGACAACCATTAGAAATATTTCATGCTTTATAGAGAAATAATTCAAAAACTTGGATTTATTCATTGAAGTTTTTGTGTTGCTTGTAAGGCATCTTTTGTAAATATAGGTATACGTATATAAATGTAATAGGTCTCAGTTAATGTGATTGTGTAAGTGAGAGCTCCCGAGTTGTTCACAGTCGGATCAATCAGTTCTGTTGAAAACCTGGATCAATTTAATTGATTAAGGATCCAAATATTGCAATTCATAATTGGAGAGGGAAACATTAAGGAGCATGTCCTTAAACATTAAGGCAAACTAAATGTTTAAAAGAAAACAAAGATATATATATATATATACTACCCCTATATGATGGATAATCTTACTTTGAAACTCCTTAGATCTGTCTCCTAAAATTTTACCTCGGTCAACAAGCAAGTCTACCTCCACCTTTGGCCAAGACAACCAACATTTGAGGGATTTCACTTATTCGCCAGTCGCCGCTTCATGGATCCGTGTGATTCTTAATTCCTACTCTCTAATCTGTTGGACAATTGTAATTATTTTATAATTAACTTTAGTCTTAAATTTGTATATTTTGTATTAGACCTAAGATTCCATAAATCATAAACAAATGTTGGAATGAAGCATTCAGCCAATTTTTTCCTAATTTGGTATCAGAGCTTTAGCTTTTGGTTTTATTTGTCTTCCCATAATTATCACCTTCAGTGTTGCATTCTCTTTCTTGCATCTAATTTTCTCATAGATGTAGTCTTTGTTGGTACAATCTTGTTTCTGTCTTTTGTTTTTTTTGCAAGCCAATTACTACCACAATATCTGTCCTTTTGTATAACAACGATGCCTGGTTCCATTGATATTGAGGCGAACAATCTAGATCCAGTTGGAGGATTGCAAGATTTTTATTTAGTATATCATTTGAATAAAAGGAATTATTTTAAATGGCTGCATTTTGTTTACATGTCTTGAAGGGAGGAGGAAAGTTCAGCTATTTACTTCAATGTTCGGGATGAATGTGACTCTATGGTGATGTCCTAGTTAACTGTAAAAGTTTTCGTGATAAGTGATACATTCATCTTTCTTCATTCAAAAAGTATTATAAAGTTTTTTATGGTATCTAAATTGATGAAATCAAGACCAATCTCTCATTCACCAAACGATGATGAGCTATCACGTAGTACTTCAATCAATTGTAAGGTGTATGATAAGAGATGGATCATTATTAATGCATCAAAGTAGAATGCATTAAAGATGTGCCCTCCATTAATTTTTTGTTGAAAAAGACCAAGTGTTTGTTTTTTGGATTAAACATTGATTTGATGCTCTTAGGATGCAAATTGTCAAATTATTCGAACAGAAGAAAGGGAGTCATGAATTTTAAAAACTCTATGGAGGGAGGACTTGAGCTTTGTGATAATGATTGCTAACTTCTAGAACTCTTATTGAGGAACACAAGCAACCAACCCCAACAAAGATGGTTAATAAAGATTATTTACAGTGCATATATTGTAAATATTCTTAACATACTAAGAAAAAATGTTAGATGCTTGATGACAAACCACCAAGCAAAATTGGATAACACAAGGTGGATAGGCAAAAAAAATATAGGCATGCATATATAATGCATGTGAAACAACATCAAAGAATCTCCCGTTGAGTTCCATAAGGAAGAAAAAGGAAAGTTTGAAACTCTTATTGGTATTATTAGGAAAAACTTATATATTAGGTTCGTTTTCTTTTATATTCTCTAGTATCCCATTCTCTTATCATGCTTTTAATGTTTCAAGATACACATGTTTAGCTTTTGGTTTATTGGTTCTTGACGTACAAATTCAATGACCAACTCATTACATAAATTTATTTATATACTTTTTCGTTCTAGCAACATAAGAAAAACCATTTTTGATGATGGATCATTGATGACTGTTGCCAAACAATGAGATTCTAATAAATAGAGCCTCACACTTCAAAACACTTTCTAACTTGTTATCTATCGAAAAGCTAACTATATAAACTTTGTGAAATATTGTGTTTTATCATTCATATTTTGTTTTTCAACAATAAGACACAAGAAGGATTATTGGATTTACTAAAGAAAGAGATGATCTCAATCACCTAAAAAAATTTGGTGATTAAAGAGGCTTCATACAACATTCATGTTACACCTTTCAAATCCAATAAAAAATTTGGCATCAAAACATGCATCTTGGTTATTCATCATTGGTCATCAAAACTATGTTTTTCGTTATTGTTTAAATTAGTCAATATTGAAGGATTTGATTTTTTGATGTTTCTTAGCTATTAAAATACAAACGTGCCCAACTTTTTAATGAGTGATACAAGAACGTTTACTCTATTTTCTCTCATCATAATATCTGGGGATCATCTTCTACACTTAACTTCTATTAGGTTTGGTGGTTGTACTTATGTGCATGTATCTTTTCGTGATATGATTTAAAATCAATTTCGCGCTAAAATTGAAAAGTTTGATCTAACCATACCCAAATATTACTACTTAGTTTTCTCTATAAGGGCTCTCTTTATTAAAAAAAGGATAATGAGTAGAAACTGCTTGAATTGTTGCTCACAATATAAACCAATTGCGTATTAAGGGTTATTTTATTCATTTACTTTTTTTTTTGTTTCACAGACACCCAAAAGCACATGCCCAACATATGCAAGTTCTTGAACCCATGACCACTTGGTTGACAGACAAAGCTGTCCACCACTGGCCAATGTGGCTTGCATGCTTATAAGGGTTATTTGATTAAAAAGTTATAACTCCTAATTAAATTTCTTCTCTTCTTTAGCATTTCAACAACCTATTTCCAAAAACACTTGGAAGTGTTTCCTTTATTTATATATATATCCCCAAAAATAGTGGAAAAGTTGTTTTATGAGCAATTAAATGTGTTTTCAATAGCGATTCTCCCATGAGAAAGGTGTATATTATTGCTGATATCACATTCAATGAAACCATTCACTACTTTGTTTATATTTACCTTAAGGAAGAAATATCATTCACACAATTTCTTCGTCCGAGTTTGTTTTGCTTTGCCCCCTTCTAAGAAGCAATTCTATTCGTGAACCACAAAATTGACCTTTAATAGAGCCACTTTTTACTCAATTATTATGGATTTACTTAATAAGAAAAACATCTCAATCAACTAGAACTATAAGGGCAATCAATTGAATCAATCATTGTCATTAAAATCCTTATTAGAATCACTATCTACTTAATCATTAATAAGAAAGGCATCTCAATCATTATAGATTTACTTGATAAGAAATGCTTCTCAATCTGCTACACAAGTGCAATCAGTTGAATTAATCCCTGTTATTAAATTCCTTTAGAAAACTATTAAATACACCAACAACTGTACATGATCTGGGGTAGGAAATATGTATGGAGATTCCCTTGAAATTTGGCTCATATATTAAAAACAAAAAATGTAAGCTAAAAAAATTCATTGTTTGAGTTCAAACAATCTTTAAGAGTATGGTTGGAAGTTTCATCAAGGTAATGCTTAACATGGGATACAAACAAAATTAACGAGACCCCGTATATTTTTTGTAAAACACATGATTTTAGGGGGAGTCTTTGGATAAGTAGTTTATGTTGATAATATTATTATTTGACATATACTGACTTAGAGTGAATGAAAAATTTAAAGAAAAGACCTCTATAAGAATTTGAAGAGAAAGAATTTAAAGATTTAGTTGTTATAAAAAAATTACTCATTTTATTAATGACTTGGGCTTATATAAATTCTTACGATATTTAGAAATAAATTCCTAGACTACTTCTATTTACAATTAGGACCTTACATTAGATACAAATCTTAACTCTCCCCCTCAAGATGGGCAAAAGATATCCACCAAGCCCATCTTGTCACATAACCTCGACAAATCTAATGAGTTAAGTCCTTTGGTGAGGCAGTCAACCACTTGCTCTCCAGTGGCTACATTATTTGACTCCAGTAGTCCACAATTCAACTTTTCCTTAATGAAGAACCTACTAATCTCCACATGTTTGGTTTTATCTTGTTGCACCGGGTTGTTGTTAGTGTTGATCGCTGACTTGTTGTCGTGCCACGACTTCATTTGAGCTTCTTGGTCCAGTTGAGCTTTACCAATAAAGCTCTCAACCACATTATCTCGGTAACTCCTAAGGCCATGACCCTATACTCTACCTCTGTTGTTGAGTTTGCTGCCACTGATTGTTTCTTGCTTTTCCAAGTGGCCAAGTTGTCCCCTACGAACATGCAATATCCAAATGTGGATCTTCTTTCATCCATACAACTTGCCCAATCAGAGTCACAATAGCTCTCAATGCTTATATGTTCATTCTTTCTGAAGATGTGCACTCTTCAGGTATCTCAGAATTTGATATACTACATCCATGTGACTCTTTCTCGAATTATGCATGTAGTGACTCACAACACTTACTGCAAATGATATGTCGAGATGAGTGTGACTCAGATAGATGAGATGAGCTGCCAATCTCTGGCACCTCTCGTGATCAACTCTCCTGCCTCTACGCTCAACTTTTCTTTCCGATCAATTGGTCAAACTGCAAACCTGGCATCCTAACATGCCCGTCTCTGTGAGCAAGTCTAAAACATACTTCATCTGAGATAGAACAATCCCTTCTGCTCCATGAGCCATCTCAATTTCGAGGAAGTATCCAAGTTGTCCCAAGTCCTTCACCTTAAACTCTTTGCGCAAACTTGTCTTCAGCTAAACAATCTTTTCGTCATCATACCCAGTGACAATCATATCATCCACATACACGTCAAAAATAGTAATGCGACCACCATGTCGTCAAAAGAACACTATGTAATCGACATTGATCTGTTGATAGACCATGCCTACCATTGTTTTCCTGAACATGTTAAACCAAGCTCGAAGAGATTGTTTCAAACCGTACAGTGACTTTCTCAATCTACATGTCTTGAACACCGTTTGGTTTGAGTCGAAGCTTGGGGGTATCTTTATGTACACCTCTAGTAGTCCCATGAAGAAACACATTCTTCACTGCCAGTTGGTTTAATTTTCATCCACCATTCACAGTCAGAGAGACGAGTGTCCTGACTGTGCTCATCTTTGCCACTGGTGCAAATGTCTTATCATTGTTGATGCCATACGTCTGATTATACCATTTTCCCACTAATCGTGCTTTTTAGCGATCAATCTTTCCTTCTGGGGCCTGCTTCACTATGAAGACCCATTTGCAGCCAATTGTCTTTTTCCCTATTGGTAGCAACACGAGCTCCCATGTCATGTTCTTATCGAGAGCACCAAGTTCGTCCAACATTTTAGCCTTCCACTTTGGATCTTCCTTAGCCACCTGCCAACACTTAGGTACAGAGACAAAATCCAAAGATGTTATAAATGTTTCATATAAAAGTGATATGTTAGAGCATGAGACAAACTCAATGTCATGTGAGAAACCAAAACGATCAGAAGTATGAGACAAACTTTCCAACACTTAGGTATAGAGACAGTATCCAAAGATATAATAAATGATTCGTGTAAAAGTGATATGTTAGAGTATGAGACAAACTGGACAATGCCTTGTGAGAAACCAAAATGATCAGGAGGATGACTTGCATTGCTGCGAGAGTTCCTCCTTAAAGTCGTGGGAGTAGGAAGAGAAGAGGGAGGAATCACATCACCTGTGCAATTGAATTCTGAGGTGGATAGTATAGGTGTCTCAGGAGCTGGGGTAGACATGAATACGGGACTTGTTGGGGCAAGACATGTACTATTCACTCATTGTGCCCTTTCCTCCTTGTATACACCCTAAGCTCCCATTGAGCTTGAGTCCCACCACTTTCGGGCTCATTTTCCTCATTTTCTTGCTCTTTCCAAGTCAATCCTTCCCACACAACGGGACAAGCCATCATTCCCACCTGTACCAATCTCTCACCATCACTACTCTCCCTCAGGCCCCAATCACCTCATACTTCCAACATCTGACAAGTCACCAAAGGGTGAGGTTACCTCCAATGTGTAGTATGGTTCAATTCTCTAAAGATTACATCCATACTCACAAGCAGTTTCTTCTCTATTTGGCTCCAATAAACATTCCTCTTCTGAGTGGCAAAATAACCTAGAAAAATACACTTCACAGCTCTCGAATTCAGCTTCCCTAAATGGTCTATTATCCTTTACAAAATATACACATCCAAATATCTTCAGTTGAAGGATCCAACCATTCTCTTCTTTCAATAAT
>NEWO01000067.1:1175226-1202568 GCA_003013225.1 Phalaenopsis aphrodite
TGGACATAGTCTTAGAATTAGTACATCTCATTTTACCCTTACCAACCATAGACTGTGTTCTACCATCAGTGGTCTGATTGCTTTCTGAAACTGCTAGATGAGTATATGAAGAGAACTTACTAGCAGCACCTTTCACATGTCGAGACGCACCAGAGTCAACTATCCATTCTGGTGATCTTGCGGCGGATATAGAGACAACAACTTGTGTATCACGAGTATCTTTGGTTGAGTGAGCATAAGTGACAGTATTCCTCTTAGATGATGATAAGGTGGATGCATCCTCAGTCGCATCATCTGCCGCTCTGTGCTACCTCTTCAACATATTTAAGAGCTCCTAAAAACCAACCGTCTCTCCCTCATTCTCTGCTACGATCAGATTCGTTCGGTGGCATCATCTTCCACCGCTTTTGCCCGAATGATTACGACCACATACTCTAGATTGTCCAAGTTCACCCGTCTCTCTCCTTGGGTGGTTTTGGACAAGTCTTGCTCTGGTATCTCACTTCTCCACTGTTATAGCACCTGCAGGTCGCCCTTGGACACCTGTCATATATGAGCTCGAGACAGCAGAAATGATTGTGTACCTGGAAGTCCATTTGACTCTGAGTGTAGTCCAATGCGACTCTCCTCATGTAACATCACGTCGATGACCTCATCTAGTGAAGAAAGCGTTTCTTGAGCTAGAAGGACCGATCTCCTCTGATCAAAGGCCTAGTTAAGATAAGTTAGAAACAGTGTAGTCTTCATTTGTGCAAAGATCTTCCCTTTTTTGCTTCCCGGATCACTACAGCTAAAAAGGGAAACTAAAAAGGGAAGATCTTTGCACAAGTGAGAAGTGATCAAGATCTTGCCACAGCCGCTTCGGTTCTATGGAGTACTCCCAGATTGATCTATCACACTGTACCATTACCTCTATGTCATGTTGTATCTAGAACACCGTCATGTGATTCTTAGTCCCGACATAGGTCTTCTTCAATTTTTCCCAGATGTAATTCACCTATTGAACGTCATCCACTGATGTGGAAATCGATGAGACTATTAAGTTGAGTAGTCAAGTATAAATCAATGCCTGTGTGGTCCTCCACTTATCTCTTACAGCATTGCCACTCTTTAACTCGACCCCCGTCAGACATCATTCTAGTCTATTCCCTACTACAGCAGTCTCGATTCGACGCGACCAACTTTGATAAGTGGCCTGTCCATCGAGCTTCAGATCTACAGGAGGGAGATTTAGTTTCACATGCGTCAGAGCACATGTTAAGGTAGTGGCTCTTGTCGTGACACAAGCTCCTTGTATGAGCTTGCTAATACTTCACAATTTCAGGGTCTATCTTCCCCAGAAGTTTCAATCATTTACCTCCCGTATTTATGTCTCTTAACATCTTTAATCACAAGAATTTAATTCTAGGTCTTCTACCTGCAAGTTCGTGTGATCAGCTTTGTCCTAGCCCACGTAGCCACAACCCCTCTGTCCCGCACACAAATCCACAACTGCTTTGATCCTTCTCCTCCCTGTCACTAAATGCAACTCCATAAACAAAGCCTAGCTCCGCTGCCTTCCTCACTCCCAAGCCCGCACACAATACTCCTCCCTATGTCGTGATTCCACACACCTTCTCAACGAAGCCTAAGCCTCTGTTAGCTCTAGCCGAGACTGTTTCAAGAGGACCAAGCAGAAAAAACAAGAGTTTCGGGTCTCTTCACGCCGATCTGTGTCCATGTACGCCGATCCCAACTGGATAGTGTGATTCGCCGCTACTTCATGAGGATCATGACCGAATAAGAGAGAAATAGGAGAGGCGGGAGTTTCGAGTCTCTCTGCGCCAATCCCAACTCTTGACTGATCGGTCGAGGAGAGGCGGTTAGGGCTCTGATACCATAAAGATTTAATTGGTCTGAAAAACTTACTCATTTCATTAATGGCTTGGGCTAATATAGTGCCTTACAATATTTACCACTAAATCGCTAGACTTGTTCTATTTACAACTAGGAGCCTACATTATATACAAATCTCAACGGAATTAGACCAGATAAAATATTTTGCAGGCATTGAAGTCACGTGTGTTCGACATGGAATTTTATTTCACAACAAAAATACATAATAAATGTTTCACAATTATAGGTAAGTTGGGATGTAAAATTTTTTAGAGTTTCATAAAATTCAATCATAAACTTGGAGATGCTTTAAAAGCATAATAGTAGAGAATATCTCTTATCAAATAATTATGGAAAAGCTAATCTGTTTTTCACATGTTAAATTTGATATTCAGTTTGCTATCGGTATGACGAGTCAAGTCATGCTCAATCTTGATGTGGATTATACTATCAATATATAGAAATCTGGAATATTTTGAAAGAGCTATGAGGAAGAGAATTCTTTTTAAAAAAGGGTGACATTTGAATCTTGATGCATACAAAAATATAGATGATGCGAGTTTTATGGCTGACAAGAGGTTAAGTTCAATATATTTCATATTTTTAGGATACAGAATCATTAATTTGAGAAGTACAAGAAAAATGGGATAAGAAGATCTAACGCAGAAGTAGAATTTAAAATCAGGGAAGTTATACGCGCATACCACTCAATTCTTATGTATTTACATATCAAACGCCTAATCTTCAATTTTTTCTTACATGCCATCTTACATATGCATGAAAGTATGTATTTCACTTTTTAAAAGTTAAAATGATGGTATTTATGATGTGGTATAAAAGATTTGGGTGGTACAAACTTAAAAAGTGAAGACTAGTTGCTATATTTGTAAATACATAGGAATTTGGTGGAATTGTTAATTTTATTGCTTAATTTTACGTAAAATAAATTCTTCTACGTAAACTTCTAATACTTTCTTTTCTGAAGCTTTCCTTAAAAAGTTTCTCTTTGCTGTTTAAACTGGCATTTTGTATATATAAATTCCTTTTATCTGTTGCAGAAGGCAATAATAGAAAGAATGGGATCTGAAGGTTACCTGATTGGCAACATTCCCTGTAAGTAAACAATTAGCGTTAAACAAACAAGGTGTTCCGAGGTCATTTTACTTGGAGATTTTCCTTGGTTCAGAGTTTAATCCTGATGTCAGTCTTGAGTTTTTATAAATAATGTTTTTATTCATGTCGGGGGTAAAAATGACATAATGAAATTTGAGAGGGGTTTAAGGAGAAGAAAAGTTGAATTTTATTTTCATCCAACAAACAAAATGATGAATCTTATAAATACTTTTTTCCTTAGTAATTCTCCTGACCAAATGGGTAATAAAATCATATGGTCCCAGCAGCTTGATTGCTCTTACCTTGACAATTTTTTATTTCTGTAAATTGCTCTTGTTTTTTTTTATATTAAACATCAAAGCTATCTTTATGTCTCAAAATTGTATCCCTTTAACTTGAATGACCTCTTTTGCAACAATTGTTGTTCATTGTTTTTCTTTACTTTTATCATTCCTAGTATGGAGTTTAAGATGGAGCCTTTGGGGAAGCTACATTTAGGGGTGTGCTTTCGATCGGTTCGGATTTATTGATTTTAAAATTTGGCTAACCGATCCAAACCAAAATCCAAAAATGAAACTACCGAACCAAATATAATTTTGCTAAAATCCAAATCAGTCAAACCAAAATTTAAGAAGTTTTGTTTTTTAAGAAATCCAAAAATCAAACTACGAACGGTTCGGTTTTTTGATAAACCAAAATATATGTATTTGATATTGAAAAAATAAAAAAAAGCGCAGAAAAGCAATGACATAGTTACAACGAGTGATATTCAATTGATAAAAATAATTTGATTACAAATATAGCTTATATACAAAGAGGTACGGTACAACAATGAATCGTAAAGCCATAAAAAAAAAGATACAAAGCTTATAAAAAAAAAAGCATAAATAGCTTACATGACTCATTAATTCTTAACAATATAAGAAAGCTACACATAATTTTAAGCACTCTAACATTTGTTTTATTCTATAACTAATGTTCTCTGAGAATTGTCAAGAGCTTTCTCTCTAACATATTTGCTTGCCTTTATGCCTTTTGGTGGAGCTTCATGAATATCACATCCAACTTCGTCTTTTGAGACACTAACTTTCATTCAATGTTTTTTTTTGCTATACAAGTGCCTTAATGAAAAGAGACGAAATGCACCAAAAGAAAATCAAAAGCTAAAAAGAAAATCTATCCAGGGGGATAAAGAGAGCTTAGACTATACAACAACCTCAATGAAATGCTCTATCTAAGCAATACCGAATTCTGAAATAAATAGAGCACCAGCAAGTCGAAGGCTTAAGACCAATACATAAATGTCCAAACAAATATATCCGAGCATCATTCGTGTAGCTACGCTGATTGAGCACATTGATATTGCTGTAGATATCATCACTGCTCTCCAAAATGCCAAGAGGAAGAATGAGATTAGAAATTCCATCAAGTACATAAAAATGTCCGGTTGAATTCCAAATCCAAACATCGATGTCCGTAAGTAGCTCAAAAACCATTGCCACATGCTAACCAACAAAGGAACAAAACAATTTTGAAAAGAAGGCTATCAAAACCAACAACATTAATTTTATCCAAATATGAAAAAAAGGCTATTATAACCGCTCAGAAAAGAATAAGTGCACTATTCTAGAAACCTTCAAGAATAAATACACATTGTTCTAATCCCACCATTTTCTCCAAAGCTTGCAATAAGAATGCATAAATGATACTCATTATAGATAGATACTCATAATATGTACGTATTTCAGTGCATCTGCCAAAATTTAATTTAATATACTAGTGTTCCTCATAATTGTATTATTTCACTGTATGTACATAATATGCACAGCTATAAAAGAGATTTCTGTAGGGGTTATTACAAGCACAGAAGCACCGTACGTGCTAGTATTTGAAAGATAAGATTTTGGGAGGCTTATATACTAGTGTTGAGACATATATACTAGTGTTTCATACTTCTGTAGAGCTTATATACTAGTGTTGGTCAGAAGAATTTCAAGGATAAAAATTTGTGGTGGTTATTACTTCTGACACTTGCATACTTCTGTAAGTATATAAGAGACTTCATAATGTGTATATAATCGGCACTGCTATACCAGTGTTGCTCAAATAAGTATGTCAAGGATACAAATTTAGGGTCCGTTTCGGGCAGATTATAAGTGCGGTCGGCGTTTTCAAAGCGCCAACTCACCGTTTGAAAAACACGTTTCAACAGCTTATCCGAAAACGTGATTGAGTTTTTACCATAAACGCAGGCCGTGAGTCGAACCCCACAGGCCACTTTTCAGGATAAACTGCTTATATTGATAAACACAAGCAAACTCACCCTTAGAGTTTATTACAAACACGGAACACTGCCACCCTATATTTATAAGTATGTATGTTTTTGCATTCAAAGGAAAGAAAATGAAGGGATTCAATCAAAATCTAATTAAATAGAATAAATTGGACCTCCTATAAAAAGGCCAGAGCAGAAAACCAACAAGTTGTTCCCGAAACCAGTAGCAGAAAACCAACAGGCTGTAAGTATTCAAAAATAAATTGGCAATAGCATTAATTTTATCGAAGTATATATATATATATATCAAAACCGCCCAAAAAAACTCCCAACTGTCAGCATTTTTGGTGAATATGTTCCATGCATACCAACCAAATGCTGGCAGCAGTGGTCCAGAATAAATGCACTAGTCCAGAAACCTTTTAAAGTAAATGCACTGTTCCAGAAACCTTCACTAATAAACCTTCAAGCAATGAATGAATTGCTCTAGAACTATTATAAGTTCATCAACGTAAGTATTCATTTCAGCCAACCCAATGCTGCCAAAGCTATCGGCATTTGCCAAAACTGTCAGCCTCACCACTGTTTAAATAATCAAATGCATATTGCCAAAACTGTCAGCCACTCAGCCTCAACAATAAATGAAGTGATTGACATGTAACATATGCAGTATCTTTCACAAACATGGCAAAAATCTGTTTTAAACAAACATTGAATCAAATGCATCAACAAAATATTCCACAAACATGATAAAAGAACACCAAAGAGCAGACTATAAAATAGTCCATAAAAATCTTCTAGCCTCCCAAACAATCAATACCTTACTAAAGTATTGAATCTTTTGCAATCTTCGATAAATTTATAATTGATAATAAAGAAGTGGAGTTAGCACTAATTTTCAAATATAAAAATGATCATACACTGCTGCTTTACCTGCAGCATTCCCTGTTGATGTCTATTATTTTTTTACTTGTAGAACCATACCCTGCAGCTTTCCTTGCAGATGTTCTTCTTTTTTATCTGTAGGCCATACATTGCAGCTTTTCCTGCAGGTGCTTCTTTTTCCTTGTAGCAATATCCTTTAGGTTGTCTACTTCCCTGCAGCATTATTTGTAGAAGTCTTCTGCCTACCTATTGACACTGCAGAAACTGCAGTCAAAGACAACCACAGTCAATTAAAAGTATCTCTAAGTGCTCTTGGGGTTGATTACCAAGTACGGGATGAAAATATCAATTTCGATCTCACCAAAGATCTTTCTTGCTTATTGTTTGATGATTTTAAATCTAAGTTGAACATAATTGACATCTATGTTTCAACTCGAAGGGGTGTGTTCGAAGTTATGAGATATATGTGCTATATCTTTCTTTTCCAGCTATTTTCTTTTTCTTGTCTTTCATATTCTGCGATTCATGTTAAAAGTATTTATACATCCTTTTCATTTTAATAAAATAATTCTACTTAATTCTGAAAAATCAACTCATATAAATATATAAGAATTGAGTGGTATGTATGTAAATATTTCTATTTTTTCAGATAATTTAAGCTGTACCAATCAAATGCTACACATCAAGAGAGGAATTCAAAATGAATTGAACATGAGCATGCTATTTAAAATTAATTTTGAATATGAGCTATTTTAAAAATAATAAATAAATAAAATATAAATTAATATAATATATTAATAGTAAATAAATTTAATCAATTAAATGGTCTCTATCTAAATCTTCATATTTTAAAATTAATATAATATATTCACTAATTTTAAATTATATTTAAAAAAAGGGGCATTTACATGCATAACCCACAATTCTTATTTATTTAGATATCCTACACCTAAATTTGTATATTTACACACATAACATTCAAATCTATACTATCACATATAAATGATATTTTTATAATTTTTAAAAGTGAATTTTATTTTAAGTTTAAAATACCAAAATGTTATTTATGTAAATATGAAAGTTTAGATGTGAGATATGTGATTATATAGGAATTTGTGTGTTATGCAAGCAAAATTTTCTTTGACAGTTTGTATTTATTTTAGGGGAATTTACATGCCTAGCAAATAAATTTTATTATGTAATCTCTACATGCAAATCACTCAAGGTGCTTTAAATTTACGCATGAAGATTGTTGGATCCGAATTTGTCTCGTGGATTACACCCAGTAAATAGAACGTAAACGACAGAAAGAAAGAGAACGAATGGACTGTAATTTAGAACGAGTGAATTGGCCTTTCGGGCTTTTTGATTAAGACTGTGTTCCCTCTGTTCTCAGAAAAAAAAATATTACATATGGATGACCTACATGCGGATTAGGTGCAGATGATATTATCGGAGATGTTATTGGTAGTATTGTAGTGTTATTTTGTAAAATAACACCACAATACTACTAATAACACCTAAATACTATCATCCACACATAAAACTGCATCAGGACTCCTGATGTAATATTTTCTCCTATTTTCAGGGTGACCTGCTTATAGACAAAGAAAGTATGATCCCTTAAGCTATATGGAGAACTCTATTTCAATAAGGACTGTAGAGGGTATTACATGTATATGGTTTGCTGAGAGGTAGAGATATCTTAGAATCTCTGACTTAGTGATCTAGTCTGTAGGGATGAGATAGTAGATTTTTTTGATGGTCTATTTCAATAGGACCGTCCGATCAACTGATGACTCAGTTGTAGGTTGGACACTATAATGACGTTGGTCGATCACACCGATGATGTTGATCAGACACAGTTGATTCACTTTTATAAAAAAGACTGCAGGCCAATTTAGCTCTTAGTGGGTTCTCTGACTCCATGATTCAATTTCTTTTGGTTGACGACTATTATCGAAGCTGTGTGGCTCAGGGGGGCCCTATATTGTCCTGTCGTGTCCTATGAGTATGTCAGATTCTTTTGAGATTCATGTTGACAATTTTTCTGTAGGCAAAATTATATATTTCACTTAAAAAGTGATAATAATGTTATTTATGATGTGATATTAAAGTTTTGAATCTTATCTTCGTACATATGAAAGGTTAAGGGTGATATATGTAAATATATTATAATAGTGTACTATCTATGTAAATGTAACTTTATTTTAATAAAATAGAAACGAACGGTAGCGAAGAGTCGTGATAAGATGTAGAATTAGGACCTTCAAATAAGGAAGAAAAGTTGGAATAAGAGCCGCTGGCAGCAGCTCCGGCCAATTCTCCTTCCTCCGCCGACGGAACCCTAATTACGTTCACCGCCGCCGCGCATCGCTGCGAACCCTAGTTGAACTGCAGTATCCCCACATTTCTTGGAGGGAGGTGGTAGGAAATCGATCCACCTCGCTGTATCCCGCTGGAGGTGGAAGAGGAGCTGGAACGATGACCGGAAAGGTTATCCTACCGGCGCCGGTGGTCAACGGTCGCTTGTTCACGGTGGGATTGGTGATCTCGTGGTACTCGTCCAACATCGGCGTGCTTCTTCTGAACAAGTATTTGTTGAGCAATTACGGCTTCAGGTTTCCTATCTTCCTGACTATGTGCCACATGACGGCATGTTCGCTGCTCAGCTACGTCGCCATCGCATGGTTGAAGCTCGTTCCGATGCAGGCCGTGAGATCTCGTCTCCAGTTCGTCAAAATCGCCGCACTCAGCTTCGTATTCTGCGGATCTGTCGTCAGCGGAAACATTTCACTGCGTTTTCTCCCGGTATCCTTCAACCAAGCCGTCGGCGCCACTACGCCCTTCTTCACGGCGGTGTTCGCCTACATCATGACGGTGCGGCGGGAGGCGTGGATTACCTACGTCACGTTGGTCCCCGTCGTCACCGGCGTTATTATAGCTAGCGGGGTGAGTCAGCGGTATACTTTTTCTTCATACACTTTTTGTTGTTTTGGGAGATCTTGTTTTACTTTTATGCTTGCCTATTCGATATTTATAATTGCTTGGCGGATATGTTTGAGTTGACCTTTAGTTTGTGCTCTTGATCTTTGTATTTGTTGCTTTTTTTCGGCGAATTAACTGGATTATTGATCTTTTGAAGCCATAGAGGTTGATCATTTTGTTATGATTTCCATGCGAGTTTATTTGATGATTTTCTACTGTGGTTTAGAGTGGGATTAAGGACCAACCTATCAGGATGGTTGTATTCTACCTTCTTTTGCTGGCAATGACAATATGTATGTTGCTAGTTACTGATTCCATCATGGTTTTAGATTTGATTTATTTTTTCACTAGATTAGCTAAAGATGTTACTTTATTGGAAGAAACCGTTCTTCTTTTTCTTTAGTTATAATCCATCCATAGGCATTGTGAGAATGCTAACCTTAATCTTGCCTATTTATTTATCTCTTTATTGTTAATTTATTTTACTTTTTTGTGTGGGCTATCAAACCTGGGAGAAGCGTAATATGAAGTGTTATTTTAAGTCATCAAAAAGAATTCTTCCTTTAAGCCGGCGAGAAATGTACATTAGAAAGATATAGAGTCAAGGTTGTGTGTATTATATATAAGCTAATTATGGAGGTTTATGATATTTGAAAAAAACTAAAATTGAAAGTCTAGGAACGAATCAATCTTTTTGAAGGCTGAATTGTGCTTTTTGAACTTCAGTTCAAATCCCCTTTCTCTGTTGATATATCAAGTTTTAACAAATTTCTAGACTAAAATTGTGATAAGTTCTTTTTTTTTTGTTTTCTCATTAGCACTTTCTATAATGGTTATTGTTTGCATTTTTGTTCGATACTATAATGAGATAACATGTTTGTCAAATTTTCTTTCCTTTTTTATATTTTCATTTTCATCACCCAGAACTCTCCCTTAGTTTCATGATTTCGATTTAGGTTTTTTGACAAAATGCTATTTTTGTCCTTACCTTTGTTGGATGAGCTATGTGTTGAAGTTAAAAAAATTATCATTAAAAGTTATTAATGTTAGTAGGCCAATTAACTAATTAATATTTATTAATTAGGTTGATTAAATTTAATTACTACTAAATCCTCGTGCAACTATTCCCGCTCCACCGCTTGCTCTTAACTCACCAAACGAAGCCTCAGTTGACTTGGACTAGAGGGAGATCGAAGAAAAACCGTAAAAGGACTTCCTCACTATTGGTATTTTTTTTCTCCACAGAGAGAACCGTACGTGAGAGGAAAAAAAAAACTACGCTTTTGTTAGAGAAGCTTGTGCAACAAAGCCCCTGACCCTCATCATTTCTACCTTTTTTTTGTTTGCAACAAAATGGCAGAGAGAGTGAGCGAGAGATTTTCAATTCATCTTTTTAAATCCCCCTTCTCCTGTATTCCTCTCGAAGCCAGAGAATCCTCCGTCTCTACTATCTCTCCTCGGCTTCGCTATCCTTCTTTGGTTCAATGTCCACGCAAAGGAAATGTAGTGAAGACTGGTGGTTTAGAAGATCTATTCTGGCTATAGTGTCACACGACACCGACCAACGTGTCTTATAGGTAGCTGGGCAGACAGACAAACACTCCGATACAATCCTTTTACACGGGGACAACACACATGCTTATCGGGTCGCCTTGACTATAGGATATGTTTTAAGTCCCATCCCACTATTATGATTCTCCTCCTCACAAGGACTGGAGTTGATGAGGCTAGTAGTTTTAAAATAAATATTCAAATCCTAAAATAAGAATTTACAAATCCAAACCACTCAACCAGTCCAATCCTCCTACCTATAATGATAGGAGTCGACAAGACTTATACTTTGAAAAGCTTAAAGTAATAAAATTAAATGTCTCCCTTCAATTATAGAAACTTTAAATGTTCAATTCTTTGATGATGATCATGTTGATCGAATATATTAACCGGAGGGATCAATCCTTTAAATCAAGTTTTCAAAATAACTAACCAAATATTCAAGTTAAAATTCAATCACTCAAAAACTAAATGCAAAATTTATTCGCTCTCCGTAACAGTTTGTCGAGGGTGACAAATTTCTGATTAACTTCAACTCATAAAGTGCGAATGTTATATCAAATCCTAACAAGGACTGGAGTTGATAAAGCTAGTAGTTTTAAAATAAATGTTGAAATCCTAAAATAAGAATTTACAAGTCCAAATCACTCAACTAATCTGATCCTCCTATCTATAATGACAGGAGTCGACAAGACTTATACTTTGAAAAGCTTAAACTAATAAAATTAAATGTCTCCCTTCAATTATAAAAACTTTAAATTTTTAATTATTCGATGATGATCATGTTGATCGAATATTTTAACTGGAGGGATCAATCCTTTATATCAAGTTTTCAAAATAACTAACAAAATATTCAAGTTAAAAGTCAATCAATCAAAAGCTAAATGCAAAATTCATTCGCTCTCAGTAACAGTTTGTCAAATGTGACAAATTTTCTAATTAACTTCAGCTCACACAGTGCGAATGTTATATCAAATGTATCAATATATTCACAAAAAAATAATTGTATACTAGCAAGGTCCTGACTCGAGTTTTTTGGTTATACTGCCAAATGACACCACAAGTAGCGGTTAGACCAGAGCCCTTTGACCTGGTGGTTGCTGGTAAATTAAACAATTACATTACTGTTACGACTGCAGCCACGTATGTTCCCAACGACTACCATTTGATTTGTGAATTATGATAGTACAATTGATTAGCACAACCTTCTGTTGGCTAAGATAGACGTAAATTTGTCCCCTTAGACAAACATCCACCTCATAACTAAAGGGATCTCTTGGACGACATAATTCATAACTTCTGACAAGAATTTTTTCTCATGTTAGACCGACTACCTTCTCTGACTAAGTAGATCAGGGATCATGACAGCCCAAGATGAAAAAATCATGGGATCTTGATTGAATTTTGTCTTCATTCCCTCACCATCCGTTTTAAGCTTTAAGTGATGAATTCTACAAGTTAAATCCTAGGTCTACTGCTATTATATGTTAAATATTCAATTATTAATGAATAAATAGCCTTAATCAAAAGTGCTCTTCTGTTATCGAGAGAGATAATTAATCATAAAGGTTTGCATCTATGGGAAATCTCGAATCTCAAATCAAAAAGTTCTCACTAATTGTCGGCGAAATCTTTGAGTAGTGTCTTATTCACAATTCAATTCGCCCTATGAAAATTCAACTCTCTAAAGCTCTCTCGACAAATAAATAAATAAATGCAGAGAGTTGTCCACGAGAGTGATGATGAATTTTCGGAACCCACACTATGGTTATGGCTTTAGATTGAAGAAAATCTATTTCTTGTGCCTAATTCCTCTCCTACATACCTTCCTCTATCTCAAACCCTTGTTGTTCTTTATTTTCTTATGCCCCGACCATATCCCTTTTTTTTTTCACTGGGCATTGGTTTTTCAAGAAGTTGCGTTTTTTTTCCATCGAGTTCTATGAAATGACTCTAACCCTAAGGGTGAGAGAGAGGTACATATGAAATTCTATTGGTATTTGTGAAATGCAATATGAGAGAAAAAGTTGACTTCCTTGAATTGCATTTGTGTGTGAGAGAGAGAGATTCAATTTTCTACGAAAGAGGAATTAAGAGTAGAAGAATATTGGAGTGTGATTTAGAGAGAGGAGAGAGAATGAAGTGGGTGAAGTCTTTTCAAATTCAAGTATCCAAATAAGAACCATTCAACTTATATTTATAGGGTAGGATTTTCAAGCTTAAAATAACATCATTTGAATTTAAATCTAGATAACTCTTAATCTTTTATCATCTAATTCAAAATAAACATATTTCTAGTAATTATATAAAAGAAAACTAAAATAAATTTTAAAATGGCTTACAATATTGAAATGTCTTAGAAGTAATTTTTTTTTAATGTTGCATTGATCCCTTCGTGGGCCATGTGTCACACCGTGCCCACCTCAATCCCTATATTATAGTTGATCACATTGAATTGGGGCGCGAAAGGTGAGGAGAGCATTATTGTACACTTTCATATTGTTCAAACAGCTGTTTCTTTCAAAACTATTAGGAAACTCAATCACTATGCTACCTTGCCTTCGGATGTGGAGTTGGGTATGTACTTCCTTATCATTTTCCCAATAGTAGAGCTTGGTTCTAAGCCTTCATTTCATTTTCTCCAAAGTAAGGACTCTTCTACCATTACTTTCCTCCTAGGGCAAAACAATGTTTCAATAGATCTTTACATGACTAGTTAATCTAAGTTTATTAAAATTTATCCTTTTGGGAGTCTTCCATCCTATATAGACCAAATAATTCATTAATTTGGGTGAGCTAATCTAGACATTTATTTGGGTTAACAACCATCAAAAGTGTATTCTCTTTTTTTATTATTCTATCTTGGTCAAAGAACGATTCTTCCCAATGTTGTTGTCTTGGGTTATGAGGCTTTCTAGTGTTTGTGTTGATGTTAGGGTTGGATTCTAGGTCATCCTCAAAATTATGATTTGGTGCTTGACCTTGTTGTTGGTTTAGCAAAACTTGTTTTAAGAATTTTTAAGTTTGCTAACTTTGTCATTTATATTATATAAATTTTATCATTCTCATGGTTTTTTCCTTCCATGTTAAACTCTGATTCTCCAAATCTCATTTTAAGATTCTCTACCTGATTTAGGGTTGCAAACTTGGGTGGCATGGTGGCGATTGAGTGCAATAGTACATTGAAAATATGACACTAAGAGAAGTATGATATAATGTATTTTTTTGTAGCGCTTGCAACTTTAAATAAATGCGATTTTAAAGCTGTTGTGAGAAAATAAATTTCTTAAAGCTGTGGGTATTATAACCATTTTTTTTTGAAAAAATTTGAACAACAGTTTTCTTGCAACTTTCATGTTTTAATAGATCTGGCTGTAAAAAGTGGATTCTTACCATAGATAATTTTAATAATAAGCAATAAAACAATAGCTAAATGGAGGTGTGGCTGCTATTTGAAAAACAATTCAATAAGAAAATTGCCCCAAAGTGATCCTTGTCTAAAAGGACTTTCCAGTTTAAGTAACTTTCCAGTTTAAGAAAAAGGGGCATGGAGGCCGCTTAAATTTCATGCTCTCCTTTACATAGCCCCATTTGGTTTGTACATTTTATAAGAGTTCATATTAAAAATAAATTTCATGCAAGGTGAAAATGATTGCATATTTTCAAATGCAAAAGGATTTTTCTTAATATAACTTCATTTTTTTTCTTGTTTTTTTTTGGCTACAAGCTACTTTACTAGCAAATTTAAAGAACAATGGTAATTTTGCTTGTACAAAATAAAGCTAATTATACCAAAAAATTAAATATAATGAAGTTTATATGGAAAAAAAATACATTCTAGGTTAATGCCAAAGAATTTTTTGTGGAATTCTTCCTCACCAAGGGTGACATCCAAGAGTGGATTTGAAGGGTTTGTGTAGAATAGGAAAATTGGTTTGACTTTTTTTTTAACTCATGCACATATCTATTTGTGGTAGGCCTTGAACTCAAGATCTCAAGCTGGAGACGAAGTTCTCAACCACCTGGCCAAATGGGGTACATGAAAAGTTGGTTTTACTTTGATTGATGGAGGCAACTAGTTAGGGCTTATGCGATAACCGTGAAGCTGCATTCCAACATGCTGCCTTTTGTAATTTTAGGGGGCATTTACATACAAACCACAAAATTATTATATATTTACCAATCTAGCACCTAAATTTTCATATTTACATATGTAAAACTCAAATCTTTGACATCACATCAAAAATATCACCACTGCTAACTTTTTAAAAGCGAAATACACCTTTTCATGCATTAGTTTTTAATACCAAGGTGTTATAAATGTAAATATCAAACTTTAGGTGTTATATATGTGAAAGCAGAAGAATTATATGGCATTTATATAAATTTATTTACTTATTTTTGGCCATATATGGGACTCTGAAATGAGAAAAATTTAAGACTTACTGAAGTGACGGGGTCACCAATACCAACAACAATTCTTTGGTGGTAGTGTTCTTCTCCAAGGAAGCCTTTATTAGAGAAGATATCACTTTGCTCGAGTGCTCCTGCACTCAGAGATTGAAGATCTTGCTCGATTTGTCTCTAAACTCCAAGTGATGTACTTTTGATGATGATGAAGATTTTGTTATAAGAAAATCTCCTTTTGAATCAAAAGTTCTTTCCTGGAAGAAAACCTTGGCGAAGAAATTCAGTCTTGCTTTCCAATGTGCCTCCTAGGATTGATAATTTTCCCTCCTATAGGAGATCCGTAAAGAGTTTTTGGATTTTTTTTCTCGAGTGCCAAATGATGGGAAGGCGTTGAAAAGGTTTATAGAGTTGGTGAAAAAATGGTGGAAGTGTTATCGTTTGTGGATGTTTATGACTTTTGGAAGAGGGTTTGGTTCAGTTTTATGAGTGAAAGAAGAGGTATAAAGTCTCTAGAAAGTGCGGGAGGGTCAAGGTAAAAGTCAATAGGAAGACGAGGTTATGCTAGGGTTTTAAAATCACAACTTTTGTTGGTTTTTAAATGAATCCAAAAGCTAGCTGAATCCAATGGAAAAGGCCTTTTCTTCGTTGAAAGGTGGTATATAAATAATACACGAGAGTAACAATAAAGGGGGATTTCCCTTACTTGGAAGGGGAGAGGGCCTCCATTTCAGAGGTTTGTGATGTTGGAAACAAATTTAGGTGTTGTTAGTTCAATTGGTTAAGTGGGATGGGTGATATTGGCTTTGGAAGTTGACTGGTCACAGTTTTTACGAGACCATATTTTGACTTTTGAGAGGGGCTTTGGCCCGATTTTATGAGTAAAAGCAGGGGTTTAGAATCTTGAGAAGTTGGGAGAGGATTAGGATGACAAGTAAAGAGGGAGAGGAGGATATGCTAGGACCTTTAAACTGCAACTTTGGTTGTCTTTAAACAAATCCAAAAGCCAGCTGCACCCATCCATAATAGAACACACACCTTTAAAACCAATCAAAGTACCTTTTTTCTCATTGAAATGTGTGCTTTAAATAAGACACGAGTGACAATAAAGTATGGAAATATCTTGGAAATTTCCTCCACAGAAATTACTGCTAAAAGAGGTGGCCTTCCCCCTTGAAATAATCTCTAATTTTAGAAACAAAGTAAAAAACTTGAAATTTGACTTAGATCTTTTTTTGTTTTTTGTAATTATGAATCCTCAATTTTGGGTTGATGGAAGTATTTTCAAATTGATTTTGAGATATGATATTCATTTCAATTCTTAGATAGCTGGCCCCCACACATTATTTGAAATAAAATAAAGTACAATTGAATAAAATAAAATACAGGTACACTAATCACTTGATTGCCTCTTGTTTGTGATCAGATGAGCGGTCTTTCTTGTATGTCCTGCATCACTAAAATTGATTGTTCTTTGTGTGTGATCTGAAAAGGGAACTCTTTACTTGTCCTACATTATTAAAACAACCTTATGATTATATAATATTGGATCTAGATGTGCTGGCTCTCATTTGAAGGACATGCTCAATTCTGGTAAAGTTAGGCCAAGTCAGCTTAAGACAATTGACAAAGACTTTTACTATGACCTCGCCATTTGTGGGTGCCTGTGCCCATGCCCAGACATAATCACTTTTTTCTATTAAAGATAAATTTGGTAGGCTTGGCAATATGATATGTTATTCTATATTTTAGTATACTCTTCTGAATGAACGGCTTTGAATTTTTCTTGAAAAGAATACATTTTTAGTTTGTCGGTATGGTTTGAATTTTCTTGAAAAGAATACATTTTTAGTTTGTCGGTATGGTTTGAATTTTCTTGATCCATAAGATTGACCTGGTGAATGAATTTTTATTCTAATTTTGTTACTATTATCTAAAATCATTTTTGAAGTGTCACATTAGGGTTTAAAGTTGGAATAGCTGATCTTGGTTTCTTTTTCCCCAAAATAAGTTGAAAACATATGCCGGCTCTTGGCATACTAACCATTGACATTAGTAGGTTAGCAATGAATTCTGACAGTGCATAGCCAAGTGGTGTATTTTCTTGTTGTCTTCTAGGTTTAAATAGCGCACTTAATATTCTTTTCGGTTTTGATAGAACTCGGCGCTGTTGTTTGCCGTAACAGTGGGGGTTTTGCTCTAGGAAGCTATATATCTTTTTATTTTTCTTTTTACATGTAGGAGTCAGAAGATTGATTTAATTGACTTATATTAAAATGTTTAAAAAGATCTTGGATATGTAATTTAAGTGGGGTGCACTCGTCTGTTCTTTTTCTTCTTTGAATTGTCATTTTTCTAACTTTTATCAGGCTATCTTTTTAAAGGAAGCAGTAGCAGCGAGTTTTTCAAATAAATTGCAACAAATGGGTGCTATTTCTTGTATTGTGGTTGATTCGTATTTGTTTTCCTCTGCAGGGAGAGCCAAGTTTTCACTTATTTGGATTCATCATGTGTATTGGTGCTACTGCCGCAAGAGCACTGAAGTCAGTGTTACAAGGCATTTTATTATCATCCGAGGGGTAAATATTTCATTTCCATTAATCATTCTTATTCCAATTTTCAGCCATCCTGCCTAGATTATCATATAAACTTGCATTTGCATCGAGTTCCATTAATATTAGGCTGAAATTTACTCAGACCTGTTTGTATTTCTGATTAGGGAGAAACTGAACTCAATGAATCTTCTGCTATATATGGCTCCAATAGCCGTTGTCTTCTTGCTTCCTGCAACACTTTTTATGGAGGAGAATGTGGTGGGCATTACACTTGCGCTTGCTAGAAAAGATATCAATATTATTTGGTACCTCTTGTTTAACTCCTCCCTGGCATATTTTGTGAATCTGACCAACTTTCTGGTTACCAAACACACCAGTGCTCTCACTCTTCAGGTTTTTTTACCCCCCCTGAAATTTTAATGTTGCTTAAAATTTGCTTTGAATGGATTTTGAATTTGATTTGCTCTACTCAAAATTTTACTTGAAACATGTATTTGTAGGAAATGAATAATGTTTGATATAGCATTAAGATTTACATATATACTTAATTTAAAAATCAATTTTGCATGAAAAGATGTATTGCATTTCTGAAAAGTGAACATAGTGGTATTTTTGATACGCTACGAATGATTTGGGTGGTATAAATATAAAAAAACAAAGTTTAAATACATAAGAGTTGGGTAGTTATGTATGTAAAATCTTGCTTATTTTTTTAAATCAAGTCCTTCCATCCCTCTCTTCTGCATCAAAATAATCTGTGAAAGAAGCATGACTGGTTCATGTCTCAGGTTCTTGGGAATGCCAAAGGCGCCGTAGCCGTTGTGATTTCAATTCTCATATTTCGGAATCCGGTCTCTATAACCGGCATGCTCGGTTACACCCTAACGGTCATCGGAGTCATTCTCTATAGCGAAGCAAAGAAGCGCAACAAAATGAGCAGCTGATTTCTTACTGCCAGGTTTTATTCCACTTCTGGTTCTTCATTTTGTTCTTTTTCAGATTTTTTTTTTTTATACATATATATATTATGATTAATCAGCATTTATCATTAGATTGCCAATTCTTTGAGATTAGTGTTAGTCCCCTTGTCTCTTATATAACTTCTACTATTATTTGAATGATAATTCAAATGCCAAGCCGGTATTTGTGCAAAAAAAATGGATTAAATTTGCAATTTTGCATTCAGGAAGTTCTCCTTTGTTTTCTGAAAAAATGGCTTGATTGTTGCATGGCGTAGGTCTTGTTGTTTGTGAGATGTCTCAAGTCAGTATATTACAATGGCTAGGGGCATTTACATACTTACCACACAATTTCATGTATTTACATATCGAACCCCCGAACTTCCATATTTACATACATAACATTCAAATTTTCAGTATCACATCAAAATTACCACTATTATTAAGCTTTTAAAAGTGAAATATGGCTATTAATGCATAAATTTAGGTATTTGATATGTAATACATATGAATCATGGGATATGTATATAAATGTTCCTAATGATTAATCAACCTTTTTACCTTATTTTAAGTAATGAAACATTAGGTTAATTTAGCATAGCAATTATCTTTCTAGTACATACTTTATTGTTAAGTATTCAATATTTTTTATTTATATGCCTCATGGTTCTATGTATTTATATATTTAACATCTTTATTTTGTTAGAAAAATTTACATGCATCACACAATTCTATTCTATTTACATATCTAACCCCTAAAGCTTGATAATATATATATATATATATATATATATATATATATGTATTATTAAGCTAATACGTGTGATGAAATTATTAAACAAATTAACGGACATGTATACTTAAGTTTTAATATAAATATATAAATTATGTTAATTTTGATTCATAATTTATATTATATCTAATAAATAGATTAATTGTTTACCTTGTATGTTTTAAATTTATTTTAAGTTTAATTAAAACTTGTTTACAGCTCATTTTTAATAAGGAAATTTGAACAAGATTTTAGAACTATTCGTGAAAGGTGCAACCAACTATAGTAGCGGTTCGCGGTGTAATTTTTGAAATTTTTTTTGTTCGTACCTTTGCACATCCGGACGGTCGATCACTGGGGGGTAACGTTGTCCGCTGTTGACTTGTATTATAGCCATCCATGGTTAGTCATTTAAACATGCGGTGTGTCTCCGCAACTAGGGGTGTAACGAGCTGAAAATGAGCGTGTTTGGGCTTAGCTTGTGTTCGGCTCGTTTATATTTCGAGCTCAAATAGTGTATTAGTGTTCAGCTCGTTTGCTTAGCGAGCCGAACACGAACCGTTCACGAACAAAGAATCGTTTTGATAACCCTAATCAAGTAGCCATAGGATGTTAATGACTGATGTAAGATTTAAAATATCATTTGAATCTAAATTAATAATTTCTATTCTATTTTTTCATTAATACTTTTAATTGATTATTAATCTTTGAAGCCTTGTAGTCAATTAAATTTTAAAAAAATACTCATCAAAGATATATATATATATATATATATAATATAAAATTAGTAGTATTTCGAGCCAAAACGAGCCGAACACGAACGAACAAATATTTGTTTGTGTTGTTTGTGTTCGGCTCGTCCGCTAAACAAGCCGAACACGAACTTCTTAACGAGCTGAACACGAGCTGTTTGTGAACAAACCGTTTTGACAGCCCTATCCGCAACTGAATATTTTATCATAATTTTTCATCTTTTGGGTCAACTTTGCTTAATAAGATAAAGAATCTAATCATGAAAAAGTTCTATTTTTTTCTTCAAATGTTAATAAAAATAATATTTTTTATTTGATATGAAAGGCTTATGAAATTTTAAGTGATAGATTTGTAAAAAAAGGCAAGAATTGTGTGGTATCTCATGTAATACGCTGACAAAATGAAATAAAATAAGTATATCACCATTAAAATATGTATAAGTCTATACTCCTATGTATGTGCCAACATGATAAGGAAGATTTACATACATATCATTCAATTCCTATGTTTTCACAAGTCTAACCACTGAATTATAATTTTTACACACATGCCACTTAGGGCTGTCAAAAAAGTTTGTGGTTCACAAATAACTCGTGTTCGACTCGTTGATTGACCATGTTCTATTCGTTTGTCAGGCAAACGAGCCGAACTTGAATATGAAGAGATTTGGATCATATAGATGTAAATAGGAAAAAAAAATTTTGGGTGTTAGATATGAAAATAATTAGGAAATTGGTGGTATGCATGTAATTATTCTTAAAACAAAATTATAATAGTTTAATAATCTTGTACCATCAATAGCAGCTGCGTGCTACTACCATTAGGGCTGTAAAAAAAGCTCGTTGTTCGCGAACAGTTCGTGTTCGATTCGTTCGATAGGTAAACGAGACGAATCTGAACAAATTTTTTTCGTTCGGTTAGTTAAACGAACCAAACACGAACAGTGATGCGTTCGTTCGTGTTCGAATTGTTATTGTTCGAAATATAAAATAATTTAAAATAATTATTTATAAAAAATTTATGAAATTTTTTAAAAAATAAATTTTATAAATTATAATATATAATAAATTAAAAATAATAATAATATATTAATATATTATATTAGTAATATACTAATATAGATATTATTTATTTATACAATGTAAGTTATATAATTAATATAATATATTATTTTTATATATTAATATTAGGAATGTCAAATTGGCTCGTCGTTCGCGAACAGCTCGTGTTCGGCTTGTTCGTTAAGAAACGAACACGAACAGTGACTTCACGAACAATTTCAAACACGAGCTTATTTCAAACAAACTAAATTTCAAACGAACCAAACACAAACACAAGCTCTGTTCGTTCGTGTTCGATTCGTGTACACCCCTAACTACCATGACTACCTTTTCTAGGCCTTTCTAACCTTTTCCTCCACAATCTAAATAATCTCCTTGGACCAAACACCCACCATTCCAACCTTCAAAATCACTTTGTAGTCCCTATGATAACCCATGGAGTTGACTTTGTAGTCTTATTCTTTACACTTGAGAAGCCGATCGGTCAATGATTGACTAACCCAGAGATCAACCGACTTTGATGCCACCTAATTGAATCCTGGTCAACAGGAGGACGACCAGCCAGATGTCTGTCAATTAGGCGTCAATTGACATAGAAATTGATTGTTTGTGAGTCAGTTCACCAAACAAGATTAGGGGCATTTTATCGGTTCATAATAATTCTAATATCTTTCTCTCTTTCTCTCTATCCTTTCCATATACAACTCCTTGGGGGCAGAATGTGATAGAGACTATGAAAACGAAGGGCAAAATAATAAAAAATTTGAATTTGAGGAGAGCCAAATTGAGGGGGTCAATTGCTCCTCCCCCCTAAACCCCTTTATTCTCATCTACATACATATCTAAGATCTTAATTTTTACTGTTTTTACATTTATACCACCCCAGATATCCACATTACAACAAAAACATCAAAATTTAATTTTTAAAAAGTGAAATACATGTGTATAAAAATTGAATTTTTTTGCATTAGATGTATAAATACATATGCCTAATCATCCTCCATGATTGGCTCCAACCTCCACTCGCTCCCATAATACGAATTGGGCAGACCCAACCAGAACTTAAACGCCTCCGCCGCCCTCTTCCTCTCGCTCCGCCTCGCCTTCCTCGCCGGCGACGCGTGCTTGCTCGTAAACATCCTCGAATGCATCTCCACATATATTCTCTTATACTTCGTCTTCTTCGGCGCTATCCCATTCTCCTCCATGCACGCCACTATCTCCAGCGCCTTCCTGAAGAACGCCGCTCTCACGCACACATCCGCAAGCGCATCCAGCAGCCCTTCATCCGGTCTAAACCCTCCTCCACCATCTTCTCCGGCGATGGCGGCTGCGGCGCACCGCTCCTTCACTTCCTTCCACAACAGCAGCGCTTCCCCTGGCTTCCTCGCAACAGCGATCCCATTCGCCAGACTTCCATACGTCGCGACGTCAGGTGAAAACCCTTTCTCCTTCATCTTCCCCACAACCCTCTTCGCTTCTTCCACCAAACCCAATCTACAGTACCCCTCCACCAGCATATTGAACGCCGCACGGTCCAATTTCACTCTCCTGTCCTTACACATTTCATCGAACACCTTGTGTGCGAGCGCAGGTTGGCCGGACAGCGCGAACGCTTTCATCAGCGTGGTGTAGCTGACCTGTGAAGGAGGAATCCCGCGTTCCCTCATCTCGTTGAAGAAGGCGAGCGCGCTGGCGCTGTCGTCCACGAGAATGCAGCCGTCGATGAGAATGTTGTAGGAGAAAACATCGGGTTCAATGCCGGCATCCTCCGCCATGGAGCGGATTAGGGTTTTGGCTTTATCGAGCTGGAGCTGCGCACAGTAGCCTTTGAGTAGGACGTTGTAGGTGATGCGATTAGCGGTTATGCCGTGGCGAGACATTTCGTCGAGCAGGTTGCGTGCGCGGTCCATGGCGCCTGCGTTCGTTAGGGCTGTTATAGCCGTCGTGTAGGTGACGATATCTGGATGGCTTGCCGGATCTGGTTCGCGCCACATCGCGGAAACCATGCGGACCACATCGTCTGCGCGGCCGGCTTTCATGTATCCTTTCATCAACGTCGTGTAGATTCGCGTGTCTGGACTGTATGTCTTCGGGAGGAGAGGAGGTGCATCGTCGCCGGCGATGTCTGCGAGCTTGTTCAGTATCGAGCTTGTTTCTTCCTCTTTACTTCTGCTCGGGATCTCTGCACGGAGAAGATGGCAAATGTCGAGTCTACCTTCGCGCATCGATTGGACGAGTTTCTCTGCGGTGCGCAAATCTCCGAGTCCTACAAAAGCGGCGACGAGGGAATGGAAGGTGGTTATGCAGGGCACGAGGTTGCTTCGGATTATTCGCTCCAGAACGAAGACCAGGAGATCTCCCCTCTCCGCTCTTGCGAAGAGCTTGATGAGGACATTGTAGGTGATGACGTCGGGTTTTGCTTCGTAAATGGGCATTTTATCGAGCAGCTGATCGACAAGCTCTGCATCGCCTAAATTGGAGGCTGCGTTGAGTGCCGCGTTGAAGGCCGCGGTGTCGGGGAGAGAATCGGCTGTAAGAGAGGGATCGGCGGCGGCGATGCGGCGGAGCACGGTGTCGAAGAGGCGGAGGGCGTCGGAAGAGCAATCGGGATCGCCGGTGGAAGATAAAGCGCTGATTACGGCGGACCATGATTTGACATGAGGGAGGTAGCCGGAGCGGAGCATGGAGTGTATGATCGAAAGGGAGTAAGAGGCGGCGCCGGATTTAGCGGCGGCGACGGCGAGGAGGCCGAGAGAGTTGGCGTCAAGGCGGCGAAGAAGACGGGCGTCGCGGAGGCGACGAACGAGGGATTGAGCACGGGAGAGGGAGGTGGGGGAGCGCTGGTAGGCGAGTTGGGAGAGGAGACGGCTGAGGGATGTGGAGTCTGGAATATGGGGGAAGCTGGAGTAGAGCTGATAGGCTTCTTCTGTCTTGCCCTGCCGGAGAAGGTCGAGGAGGATGGCGTCGCGGGAATGGGAGGAGGAGGAGGGGGATGAAGAGATGGCCTGAGATGATGAGGTTTGGGTTCCGATCTGGTAGAAGCGGCGTGGTGGTTTGTGAGAGGGCGGGAGGAGGAGCAGAGTGGGTTTGGTGGATGAAAAAAGGAGGTGGAGAGGGGGGAGAGTGGCGGAGGAGGTCGCCGGAGATTGGGGAGAAGGGGGCAGCATAGCCGCAGGGGTGAAAACTGAGAAGGAACACGAAGGAGGAAGATAGGAATATTCAGAAAATTAATATACTTAATTTTTTTTAATAATTAATTGTTATTTAATAATATGAAAATAGTTCCATAATTTATATATATTTTTTAATTTCTTACCTCTTTGTATTCAAGTGTGAGAATTTTCAAATGCATAATTTCTTTTTTTTAAATATTGGGCCAAAAATATTTTGAAAGGAGCAAAATTATTAAAATGAATAAATTAAATAAGAAAAAAAAAATTAAATTTTATAATTTATATAGAGAAATCTCAAAATTCCACGGTGAACATAACCTGATTCCACCTCTGCATGAATTTATAGACTTTTTTTTTTTAGATGAAGCTTATGAAATTAGTTCAAATGTGTCTTAAATTGAATCAAATCAAGTCATGGATCAAATTATATTCATACCTAAAATTGAACTTTGTCTCAATTAGATTCAGCTTGGGTTAGAATCAAATTTGAGTTAAACTTTAGAACCAAACCAAAATAATTGAATGTTGTGCAACGCGTAATCTATTATCAATTGCTTCACTGTTGTGCTTCTATCAGTTCTTTCCTTTCATAATCTTCCATTCAAACTTAGGGTCTGTTTGGAGCATCTGCAGCTTATTAAAGAGCAGCTGTGAAACTGTTGAAAAATAATATAATGTTCAAAAACCTCTGGTGGTTATTATGATTAACTTTTTTCTTTTGAAAAAATCAGACCGCAGCTGGCAAGCTGCCACAACACTTAGGCAGGACCAATGGAAAAACAGAGATTTCAGTTGCAATTTTTTAAAAAAACTATCAAAATACAGTTTACACAAACAGACAAAATTGTTGTGTGGCGCCGCACGACCACCTCAACTTCACCCCAAACGAACCCTTGGTTCCATTTACCATATACTTGTCACGGCTCATCTCCTTTGGCAACAAGAAACTTTCCTTTCTCTAGAGTCTCTATATACTTCTCATGCATCATCTATGCACTCAAATATTTTATAGAATAAGTTCTTGTTGGTTTGTTTCGAAGTGCAAAGGAACTTATTTTGGCATATGGAATAAAAAAATAGAGGTAACTTCTTAGATTCACTACAAATTCTCTTATTTTACTGCAAACTCTCGGGTTGAGCTTGGTGCAAATTGACCTTATTTGGATTTTGACCGGTCAAAATGAGCTCGAGTTTGGCATAAGCTTGATTTCTACTTAAAATTTGTAGCCAGGCCTACACACAAATGGGTCGGGCCGTCCCACGGGCCTTTAAGAAAAGTGATTTTTTTTCTTGGAATTTCATCTTTACAGATTAAAATTTTTTACATTAATAAAATGTTAATTTATTTTTTGAAAAAAAATGAGTTGATCAATGATATTATGTATTTAAAACATTATATATGGTGAGGTTTAGTCATATTAAACGTCTACCATTAGATGATTTGATTAGGAGAGTAGATGTTTTAAATTCGACTTGTGTTAAGAAAGACAGAGGTAGACCTAGGAAGACTTGGGCTTATTGTATTAAAAATGATCTTAATTTATTAGAACTAAATAAAAATATGACACTAAATAGGACGCAATGGAGAAAAAGGATTCATGTAGCAGACCCCACGTAGTGGGATTAAGGCTTTGTTGTTGTTGTTGTATATATGATGAGGTTAGAAGATCAAAAATGCCTAGCTAATTTTATCTAATGTGTACCAATTAAGAAATCACACTGAATTACAAACAATTAAAACCATGGATCTCCTATACTTAACACCTACCACTTCTAATAACCTTACCAAAGTTAGCGCACCAAGCCTAACCTAACCTTGCACAATCCTAACCCTACTCAACCTTAGTTATGCTTAGCCACACTAACCAAGATTAACTAAACAGTTGGCTCACCTCATCACCTTATAAGAACCTAACTTAACCCAAGCCGATCCAACATCAACGGCCATGATTGAGCCACATTATGCTATAGTTTTTCATGTATGGATATTCTCTTGTGTGATGCATAATAGGTTGTTAATTATTATTATTATTATTATTATTATTATTATTATTATTATTATTATTATTATTATTATTATCACTCAATCACAACCAACCGTCATCACCACTATTTTTTTTCTTAATATTAAATAAAACATAGATGGTACGTTCTAAGATAATACAAATAAAATTTAGAATTTAAAAATTAATTGATCTCGTCTTCGTCCTCCTTATTGGTGGAAGAGCTGCGTACGTCAAAGGTTATTGAGAGGGTATTTGGGGGTTATAGGTATGTTACATAGATGTTACAGGAGATGTAACCTACCTATAACCCCCCAATACTCTCTCAATAACCTTTGACATGCGCAGCTTTGACGTACGCAAATTTTTCTCGATTATTTTTCTCAATCGTCAGACAATTGCATGATAGTAAAATATTAAAATCAGTGAAAAATGTTATTTAATAGTTTTTCAAGGCTTCTTCACCCTTTGGTGAAGCTCAAGAGGTATGGAAGGAGCCAACAAGACAAGTTGACTTAACGTATATAACTAATAATGAGCCATCTGACACATACATTTGTGTATAAAATCAAAGTTTTGGGCCCTCATGCAATGAATATTAATTTCAATGATTTATTTATTATGATTTTTATATTGCAATATTATATCACCTACTTTTTCTAATTTATTCAATATAATATAATTAGCATAGATTTTATCAATAAAATTTTAAAAGCTAAATTTTGTATTATTAAAATTAATTACAATTAGAGCAATCTTAAGAACTTGGTTTAGAATATAAAACTTGCATGGCCACTTTGGTTTTATTTAACTAATTAGGTGGACCATGCATGCTCAATATTCTATGGTTCAAAGTTTTGAATTTGTAAGTTTAACATCCAAAGAATATTCTTATAGCCTTAATCAATAAATTAATTCAGCTGATGTTTTTGTGCACATGCATGAGCATGTTTTTTTTTTTTTTTTTTT
>NEWO01000067.1:1230943-1241978 GCA_003013225.1 Phalaenopsis aphrodite
ATTATTCAATCAACCTCTCTTTGTGCATTTTCGCCCGAATATGTCCTCGCAGCGAAATGGACATCGTTCTTGGCTAAATTTGACGTTCCGGACGCATCGGCGCGGTCTATTTCGTCATCCGGGACTATTTGAACGAGCTCGCTGTTGATCGAGTCAATTTCGTGCACGGCGCGACGTATAGAATTTGTGGGCACTCGTGACATCCAAAAATTGATGCCAACAGTAGCCTTACTGATACTGGAGTTAACCAAAAATCCACAACGGAATAATACTTTTATTGCTAAAATTAAGAGGGGTTTACAAACAAGAGACTTGAAAACAGGAAAACAATGACTCGACACAAAACTAGGGTATAGATCGGGATGGTAGTGCTGCGGTTAGAAGGGTTGAATCAGGTGGGGAGGAAGGTTGGCTGCTAGGTCGTAGCAAGGAGGAATGAGGGATGACGGTTTGGTTGCGGCAGGGACAATGAGAGCTGGCGGAGAATTACTGCAGGAGAGGTAGGAGGGGTGGTGCAATTGGATAGCTGTGTGCGAAGAGGGGTGGCTGGGCTGCAGAAAGCTAGAGGGACTGGCGGTGGCCAAGTAGTCAGGTGGGAGAGCAGTTTGGAGGACAGTAGGGAGAAGGTGGCTGGATGATAGCAGGTTGCGGCATAATGGAAGGAGCGGGGCTGTAGTTGGCAGATGGCAAGGGGGAAGGACAGCTGGTCACAGGAGAAGAAGAACAGCTAAAAGCAGGGAGAAGGGATGCAGGAGCAACAGGGGCAAGTAGAAAAGGGGAAGATACAAGCCACTTTGAGACGAGTTATAGTTTGAGTACATTCTCGCCGTCGGATACAACCCTAGAAAGAGAAAATAGGACGTTGGCGGCCGTACAAACAGAAATGTTAAAAGGAGCTAACCATAAACTAAGCAAATGATATACTTATAATAGTAAATAACTAAGAAGGGGGAGGGTCGGCCCTTATCCATCTAGTTGAACCGGTCGGCCGTGTCAACTCCTAGCCCTCACGTTAGCCTTCTGAGATTAGGAGAGTTTTGATCTCATTCGTCGAAACCCACATGAGGGTGAAGGAGTTGTCGGAACTTCCCAGGGTTGAAGTATTGTTAACTGCGGTCTTGGTAGCTCCTGGATCCCACTGTCAACTGCACCGTTTCCCAAAACACTGGAGTTTTCTCCACCTGCGAGCATACATCCATATCAATCCACCCTTATGGGGGTTGAAGTATTGTTAACTGCGGTCTTGGTAGCTCCTGGATCCCACTGTCAACTGCACCGTTTCCCAAAACACTGGAGTTTTCTCCACCTGCGAGCATACATCCATATCAATCCACCCTTATGGGGGTTCACTACTAAGCTGAGTTGGGCTAACGTGTCATGCATATAATGTCAAATCCTCCCAACATAATCCAAGGTCCGCTCAACCTGATCTGAACTGAGGGGAACCCAAACCTCCTCAAATGGTGGTGACTATGGCAGTAAGATATTGATCGTGATGTCCTAAAATGCTCTCTGCCAAGACTATCTCATGTTTAAATTGGTGTCTCGGTCCTATCATCCTCTGTCACAACCAAAACCGATCCCATTGATGCTACATTGTTGGCAAGGACACCTGTGACCTCAACCTCCGCCTAAAGAAGAAGGACGATGAGCTTCCTCTCCTTGGTGAAGGAATAGGTGTTTTTGAATCTATCATGCAGGGTTTTACGGTCAAATTTCTACGGACTCCCAAAAAAATGTCGCAAGCAACCAGGTGCACCACGTCGCACTACACATGATCCTGCAACTGGCTACAAATTGAAAATTCTACTAGGCAGCTCCGATCAATGTTGACCCTATTCTCCTTCTTCAAACATGTTATCATGAGACCCAATTTTTACACCATCTGCGTAGACAACACATTCTTGCTACTCCATCAATCGATGACGAGATTGAATATCTTTATGTTCACAGTGTAATGGGTTTAAAATATGTTGTGGAGAAGCCAATATAGATCCCTTGTATCATCAGTCTGCAGAACCTGTCAAACCATGAGGATCTTACCCTCATCCGATGGACGATGATTTAGCCCGCTATGTTCTTCAGTTGTATCATTTCACCACCCCGCCTGGTCGATAAAAGACACTACTTGACTCATGGGGCAGCTGGAGACCATGTGTTCAAATCCATGACATCTAAAACATTTTTGGGCGGGGTTGTAATAGCGTGTTATTCTAATCAGGTTTCTTCTCACTCGGGGTGGCTACGTACTTATCCAAACTAGTTTTTTCAACTACCTGAGATTGGTGTCTCCAGCTACGGGTGACTGTCTGCTCTGTTTTTGTAATATCTCCACCTTTAGGGTTAAGGTCTGGACATCTCCTAGTGACCAATAAAACTGCAGTTGCACAATGTTGTTGATATCGAGCTTCAGGCCTCCCAGATATCGAGCTATGAAATGTTCATCTAGCTCAGCCAACTCGGGCTTCATCCGCAATCGGTTAAACTGCGTTGTGAACTCCTTCGCTGATAGGTCTTTCTATTGTAGGTAGTGGAGTCTCAGAAACATATCATGATGGTAATGAGAATGTGGGTATTTTCTCTACATCTTTCTCCTCCACTTTTCCCATCTAGTAATATTATCACAACCCTCTCTCCCTACCTCTGCAAGTTTTTCCACTAAAAGGAAGCGTTCTTCCTCAATTTAAAGGCAGCAGGCTTCACCCTCTTGTCTTTTAGCACCTCTTTATACTCATAAATCCTCTTAATTGGCAGTAATCATTCGACAAAGTTGTCTAAATTCAGACCTTTATCGAACTCTGATGGATCCACTTTGATGCCAAAATCTCTGTATCCTCCATGTAAAGCCTCCTCTCTCGGCCCTTACATACTGAATTACAAAGCGTCAGGGTTTGTATTCATCATCACTAAAGTCATCATTATGGAAGGGATTCAGATTATCGATCATTTCTCCCCTCAGACTCTCCAAATCAAGAGAGATAATAACCTCCCCTGGGTTCCAACATTCATCTCCGCAAACCTCTGCTGAAGACGACGTAGTTCTTATTGTATCTCTTTCCAGATAGACATGGGCATGTATCTCCTTGGTGGCATGACTAGATTTAAGGGATTGGAAGAGGTGATAGAAGATAAGAACGAAAATTTTTGGCGGGGTGGCTTCGGTAAGACAGAGATAGGAAACCTTAGAATATACTAGGATTAAGCTAGCTCAAATGCCATTTGATACCAAAGGAAACCCAAAATCCACAACAAAATAATACTTTTATTGATGAAAGTAAAAGAGATTAAAAACAATCACAACAGGAAAACTGTTGAATAGCATCTGAATTAGCATCAAAAAATTTTCCGACGCAAAATTAGCGACTAATAAGCGTCAGTTAGCATCGCCTCACGGTTCCAAAATCAAAAGAAACGACGCTAATGAGTTGCGTCGAGCATAGGTCGGAGCATTGGATTAGCATCGGCTATGTCTGACGCTATACTCAATTAATAGCGTCGGCCATAGCCAACGCTAGAGCCCTAAAATATGGCTCCCGCGAACCGTAGTTTTACTTTACGCGCTCTCTCCTTCGACTTTGTTCGTCGCCTACATCGTCTCCTCAGCTTCTTCGGCAAATCCAACTCCGTTTCACTGCTCCAACCTCGTCCAATGTGAGAAATCTTCTTCCGCGCCTCTAAGCTTTGGTTTAGCATAAGTTTTTATCTTTTTACTTGCAAAGCTGTTAGATACAAAAATACATAGGTTTTACTAAGTTCTTTTCGTATTCCACTGTTAGGTATGCTATACATATAGATTTTATGGTTTTCCTTGCATTTTAATAAAATTTTGGTGTGAGATATGTAAATGCAGAAGAAAATTGTGGTCTGTATGTAAATATGAAAATTAGGTGTGAGATATGTGAATGCATAGAAAATTTGTGCTACATATGTAAATATCAAAAATTAGGTGTGAGATTTGTAAATCCATAAGAAATTTGTGCTATGTGAGTAAATATAAAATTTAGGATTGAGATATGTAAATGCATAAAAAATGTGTGCTATGTATTTAAATATGAATAGAGATATGTAAACAAAATAGAAATTTTGTGCTATGTATGTAAATATGAAAATTTAGGAGTGATATATGTAAATACATTAGAAATTTGTGCTATGTATGTCAATATGAAAATTTAGGTGTGAGACATATAAATAAATAAGAAATTTATGTTATATATGTAAATATGAAAATTTAAGTGTGAGATATATATGGAAATACATAAGAATTTTGTGTTATGTATGCAAATATGAAAATTTAGGTGCGAGATATGTAAATCCATAAGAAATTTCTGATATGTAAGTTTAAAGTGGAGTTAGGCTAGTGTTGATTTTCTCTGAATTTGTGGCCTATGTGTTTCGGGAATGATGTGTTGGCGGCTCATGGTTACAAATAAGGTTTGTAATGTGTAGGAGCACTAATCTATAGAGCTACATTTATGGTACAGATGGATATTTGAAGCATTAGAACATAGATGTATAATAGATTATATCCAAGAAGAAAAGATTAACTGACGAGTTTATTGCTGGTGTTGAAGAGTTTGTGCATGTAGGATTGCAGCTGCCCGTTTATCTCGCATAATGTAGGTTCTGATGCCCCTATGCAAAGCACAAGAATCAAGCGTACCTGACACCTGATAAAGTGAATTTGAACCTATACCGTAAATAATTTAAACCTGATTATTGGTATTGGACTTTGTTGACCTCATTTTTGAGGTCGTTACATTTTCTTAGGATCCTAGGATCTAGCTTTAGGAGTTCTCATTGACCATCTTAAAAAACTAGAATTGGAACCCACCCTTTTTAGAAATTCCAGCCACTTCATATTTTCCTGTGATGTCTAGCATTTATTGTCTGAAAATCATCGTCTTATGTACGAGCGGTTAAGGGCTATTGTGTGAAGACTCAAGGAGAAGTTTCTAATAGGACCTTAAGCCATAGGAAAACCTCCTCACGACTTTATCGTTACATACACATACCAAATGCACAAACTTCACAAAAATGCACGAGATCGGACTTCAATTAAGCTTAAAGGATAGGTGAAAATGCAAACTTCTCCGGATGACCCCCGATGACGAAACGGTCCGTGCCAGCGCATCCGGGACACTAATTTGGGTAGGAAAAGACATCTATGTTGCTATAATTCTGCGCACGAACAAGTGACACGCAAATCGATGAATTCGTCAAAACGACTTTCAATGGTGAAACGAACCGTGCCCGCGCGTCCGGAACGTCAGAATTACCCAAAAAGGACATCTATTTTTGTTGTGTTATGATGCACAAATAAGAAAAATACGAATTAAATTTTATTTTTAAGAAATATTAAATATTTTTTTATATTATATTTTCACTTATATTATTAAACTTATAACCCTAATTCCTACTTTACCCTTTCCAACACACATCTAAACCCTCGTTCAAGCAGCTCGATCCTACGGCTCGTCCCGCTCCTTCTCGCCCGTGCACTAGCCTCCACTACTTGACATTTTTCTTCCCCAGCGCTCACCTCCTCGAGCTCTGCTCGACCGAGCGGCTCACCTGTTGGTCTTTGTCTTGTGTCCGACCCTTCTCCTTCTCGAGGTTATACGCTCTCCTCATTTATGGTGTCGATTTCTTCCTCTTCGATTCGTTGGCTAGGCAGCAAACATGTGACATTCTCTTTTCTTTTCTGTGCATATTGGCTTCCTGTAGAGTTTAGTTTTTTGGGTTGTTGAAAAATTTTGAAAGAAAAAAAAAAGATAGAGCTTTGAGAGAGGAAAGTTTTTTTTAAAGGACTTGGCACTTTCTTTCTTTCTTCCTCACTGTTAGAAATCAGATTTTCTCCTTTGTTATTTAAGAAGAGATTTTCTTCCTCTCTGTTGTTTGAAGACCTTGTGGCTTGGGGTTGTTGAACTGGGAAATAGAACACTATGAGGATTATTTGCGTGAAGCTTTCAGAAAAGATTTTTGTGAGGTGTTTTCTTCAGTTTATTTTTAGTGTTTTGCTTTAAATCTGCTGAAATGTATTTTTCTTCTCTCCTCTATTTTGCACTATTTCAGATGACATAAAATATTTCTTAGCAAGATTTGAGCTTGTTCTGAAACTTAAGCATAAAAAGTCCGTGGAAATATTAAAATAGAGCATGTTATGGCTATCACTTCCTGTATTTATCCTTGAAATTTTAGCTTATATCTCTTTTGAGACGGATGATAAATAGTATGATGGTCATTTCATTTTTTTTTATTGTTGTCGGTCATGTCATTTTATATCTTTGGGCATTAAATTCAATTGACAGTTCTTTTGTAGTTTTAGTTAGCTTTGTTGGTTGATCCATAAACTTTGGTTTAACTTGTATGTTTTTCTGGAGAATTATGTTTGATATGAATAGATAAAATATTGCATTTTGATCTTGGTCTTAATGTTAATCCTATCTTGAGCATGTTTTCATTCAAGATTGGAATTTTTGTCGTTGTTATTGCTAATAAATTACAGCAAGATGAGGTTTAGCTAATCCAGAATTTGTGGATAGCAAACGTTGATTAAGTGGGTATGGCCTATTCATAGAATACATTTGACATGTGACATCTGATCTTACCTTCAACCTCATACTTTCATTTGTTTATGATGCACACAAAACAGAACTTGAAATTTCAAGTTGCCGGCTTTTCTAATGATGTAATGTTGAGCCATAATTACAGCTGTGGTTATTTAGCCTGTTAGTGGGGGAGGGAACACTTTACTGATCAATGTTGTTTCGATTCATGAAATTTAAAGGGCTTTGTTACTTTATTTGCAAAGATGTATAGCTTTGATACTTATGTTTTGCAAAATCTGAAACATTTGTAGGGCTTATTTGCAAAACCTGAAATATTTGGGTGGCGTATTTGTAAAATCTGAAACATTTGGGTGGTGTATTTGCAAAATCTGAAATCTTTGGGTGGCGTATTTGCAAAATCTGAAATCTTTGGGTGGCTAATTTGTGAAAATCTTAAATGATTTAATGATTCCTTTACAAAATTTGGAATCATTTAGTGTTCTTATTACTTGTAAGAAAATCTGAAAACTATGCTATAGTCACTTTGCAAAAATCTGAGAGTTTCTTTATTTAATTTACAAAGCTTGGAAGCATTGATGTTTACTTGCAAAAATCTGAAATCTTTATGTTGTTTATTTGCAAAAATCTGAAACTATTGGAGAGTTTATTTACGAAAATCTGAAATGCATGATAGGTGGAATATTGATTTGAGGCTCTATGTTCATTCCCTATTATTGCTACGTGTTTTCCCATTTGTTGAAGCTCGGATTTGGCTCTTTGGAGCTGGATAAAAACTGAAAATATTTTTCCCCATGTATTAGACTTGATTTAGCTTAAATTATGATTTATTTTTCAGCTCTTATGGATGTCAGTCTTCTTCTTTAGTTCTTTTATGATTGAAGATGTTTGATTTGGGATTGGTTTTCCCCTTCATTGTCCCTGACTGCAAATCTTAATATGGTGAATTTTCACATTTGCTGTGAAGGTCGGTTCATTGGTTGGGTGAGTCATACTTGGAGCACTTTCTAGTAATATGTTTGGGCTACATTTTTAAAGTTTTATTCGCCACATTATGAAGCTTTATTCGTGAAGGTTTAAATTACATTTTGAGGCTCTTAAATCCCTTTTTGAGATTGATTCGTTCTTTTTTTAACGAGTTTTAAACGTCTTTAGGCTGATGCACTTACAATTTCGTTTTAAGCTTTACCGATTTGACTTTGTTTTAAAAGTAGATTGGCCTCTTTTCATTTGTTTTTTTTTTTAACGGTAAAGTTAAAAATGAGAATTTCCGATTTAATTATTTTTGGAAATGATTCGTCTTTAAGAAAAATATGAAGAAAAGAGAAAGGGAGATGAAATTAAAAATGAAATTTGGTCTGTTGAGATGATAAAAACCTAAAGATGAGATAGGATAGCAAACTATTCACCATTCCTTTTGCATAAGAAAGATGAAATTATAATTTGAAGAATAGTTGAGATTTGAAAGAAATTAAGAGTATAAATGACGATTGTGAGCATGGATTGAAAGATCAGTAGACTATCATTTAGGTCCCTTAAGCTTTGAATAAACTTAAACCCAATTGTTTTTACTAGGATTGAAGCACATTTCACAACCCTTTTGCCAGAATTATAGGTTTACCTCTAGGTCTTAGGAGCACACCTTGAGAGAGTTCATCATCCTAATTTTCAAATGAACCTAAGAAGCCAGACATCTGACCCTAGTTCATAAGTTAATTAGGACGCTAGACACGAGGGTGCACTAGGTTGTGGTTCATAACTAATTTAATTAAATCAAATAATTAAATTCTTGCATTAATTTGACCAAAAATGAAACTCAATGCTCAAGGATTTGAGCTTGAATCTTACACTCAGATCCTCCTGGCAATTGGGGACATTCCCAATATCACATATAAATCTCCTATTTTTGGTCATTTATATGTGATATTGTGTTTTGTTTTGTTTGTTTGTTTTTTTCCTACGATTTCTTGGTTTTCTCGAGTTTTTCATATCGTGTGTTCTCCTGTTTGCACTGCACATACTAGCTAAGCTTAAAGGAGTAACGAGTCTCCCAGGTATACAGGTTTAATTTACATTACAGCATTTTATTTCACAGCATGTTATATTGTTCTCTTAGTCTGTTATACTGTTTTCCTAACCTGTTATATTATTTCTTTAGTTTGTTATAGTATTCTTCTGACATGTAATATTATTTCTTTCTTCTGTTATATATCACATGATTTATTTGCTTTGATATACACTATGTCTTAGTATAGGATAACCTAGTGGTTAGGTGCATTTTCAAAACTAAAACTAAACCCGGAGGAGCTACGACGAAGAGCTTGGAGCGAACATCATGGGCAGCACGACGAGGAACAACTTCAAGATGGATCTGCAACATCAAAACACATTCACATCGCCTATCACCATCTTTAGTTTAAATAACAACTCATAGAATCACATTTTAGGTTTTTTGCACAACCCTGTTGTGTAATTATAAACCCTAACACTTTAGGATTCTGAGGTTGTCGTCCGGTACGGTGTAAATCATCCTATCTTTTTAGGTTATTTGCACAGTCCGATATTGTGCAAATGTAAGTTCTAAATTCTAAATAATTTGCAGGATTAAAATATCAAATAAGCATCACTTCAAAGAGATAAAACCAAACATTAGGATGGGACATCCCTGGGG
Source organism: Phalaenopsis aphrodite (assembly GCA_003013225.1). NCBI lineage: Eukaryota > Viridiplantae > Streptophyta > Magnoliopsida > Asparagales > Orchidaceae > Phalaenopsis > Phalaenopsis aphrodite. The sequence continues at coordinate 1,240,181 of NEWO01000067.1, forward strand.
TTTCTCCTGGATCTGTGTGTCTCCTATTATTCATTCTTTTGAATTCCTTAAGATAATTGTTCCTATTTTGAGTCATTTTCATTTGATTTTCCCATGTCCAATCATGAAAACCTAAACTTTGAAATCTGGAAGTAAAACCATTGATCTTAATTGAAAGTTTTATTAAGTGACCACGGTTATTTAAGATGTAATTAACTATAGGAGTTTACCTCTATAAGAAACTTGGAACACAGGTAAAATAAACCCTATCTAATATTTATATTAGGTAGGGAAACATGTTAGTCTCATATAAAATATTTCGCAGACCAAACGGATGTCACAAATTCTTTAGTTTAGAAGATTGAGCCTACTACAAATGATATGTTTATTCTTCGGGATGAGAGTATTATTTGTGGTATCGTGCTTAGTCACCCAAACTATTCAAAATGTGAAACTCGTTTAGTCTCACCTATTTTTAAATCAAAATGTTACTTTCAAAAATCATATTCATATCAAAACTCTTTTCATATTTCATATATTTTTCAAAACCAAAATTAAAACGACCGACAAACTTCACATGGGAAATTTGAACCTGATATTCAATACGGCTATGCAGGAGTCTCATAAAGTTATGTCCCGCCAACTATTCACGATTCTGACATATATGAACAAATGATTAATATCGCTATCAGGGCTCATTTTGTTGGGAGTATGTCTGATAAAGACCAGAAACCAAACAGTGAAGTGCAACAATTGTATGAACTATTAAATGCTTCCCAATAACCATTGGGGAAAGGATGCACTTCACACGCAGAGTTAACAGACGGTTTAAAATTGCTGAGTAATAAATCTGATTTTAACATGCTCAAAAAATGTTTCAACCAGGTAGCAAAACTATTAAAGGAGACGAACTATGATGATAATTTAGTTCCAGAAGATTTGTACATAACTAAAAAGTTGGTGGTGAACTTGAGACTACTATCTAAAAAGATAAATTGTTGTGTCAACGGCTGTACTGTATATTATAGAGATAATGCACAAGAGACAAGATGCAGATTTTGCAGTGCTGATAGGTTCAAACCAAGAGAAAGAAAGAGTAAAAATTAGAAGAATATTACTTACAAACGTTTATTTTATCTTTCTCTTATTTCATTGCTCCAACAACTATTGACTTCTATGCACACAGCTTCTCACATGACATGGCATAATATTGGATCTGTTAATGCTAATACAATGACTCATCAATTATCTAGTGAAGCTTGGAAACACTTCGGCCGCAATTATCCAAATGTTGCAGTCAAACCACGCAACGTTAAGCTTGGCTAATGTGCAGATGGTTCATACATTACAATCCTACCGCAACAACTTATTCTTGTTGGTCATTTATTGTGAATTTTGAATAATTTTTTTTCTCACTGAATACATAGATAATTCACTTATAAATAGGCGAGTACAAGAGATAAAAAGAGGAAAGAATCCTTCCTACAATTAAGTAATTCCTATAATTATGGAATAAACATAAATACATATAATTAAGGAATTACTCTTTTTATACTATGACTAAATATATCAAGTACTATATAGAATAAAACTAAATAATAATGAGCGTAATTCCACACTCCCCCTCAAGGTGGGTTGTACAGATTGTACATGCCCAACTTGTTAGTTAGCTCATCAAAATTGGACTTAGGGAGAGCCTTGGTGAGAATGTCTGCGGTTTGGTCTCTAGAAGGAGTATAGATCAATTCAACGATTCCATTGTCCACCTTCTCTGAAATGAAGTTCCGATCAATCTCAATGTGTTTCGTTCAATCATGAT
>NEWO01000067.1:1242228-1288947 GCA_003013225.1 Phalaenopsis aphrodite
TGCTTCTGCACTACTCTGAGATACCACTGATTGCTTCTTACTTCTCCATGTCACTAGATTGCCGCATACATACGAGCAATACCCAGAGGTAGATCGTTGGGTGGATATATCTCTTGCCCAGTCAGCATCAGTAAAGACTACATTTTGACTGTCATTCCTTTTGAATAATAATCCTTTCTCAGGTGTCATCTTTAAGTATCTTAAGATACGGTTGACAACTTTCATATGTTCCTCAGTATGACAGTTCATGAATTGACTTACTATACTTACTGAAAAACTTATGTCTGGTCTGGTGTGGGATAAGTAAATAAGTCTTCCAACAAGTCGTTGATATCGTCCTTTATCGACAGGTAAACTATCATTCTCCATTCCAAACTTTTTATACGGGTCTATTGGAGTATCTATTGGTTTGCATCCAAGCATACCAGTTTCTTTCAATAGGTCCAATGTGTACTTCCTTTGAGTTACGGTTATCCCCATTTTGGATCTTGCAACTTTCATTCCCAAGAAGAACTTCAAGTCTTTGAGGTCCTTGATTTCAAATTCATGGGCTAGAAACTTCTTCAGCTTTGTCAATTCTTCAGTGTGATCATCGGTAAGAATGATGTCATCAACATACACAATAAGTACAACAATCTTCTTCTCAGATCTTTTTGTGAACATTGTATGATCAGTCTGGCTTTGAGTATAACCGCGCTTGATTACTGAATTGGTGAATCGGGCAAACCAAGCACGGGGAGATTGTTTGAGACCATACAGAGATTTCTGGAGCTTGCATACTTTGTCACTAGGAAAAGACCCTTCAAGACCAGGCGGTAAATCCATGTATACATCCTCTTCAAGATCTCCATTAAGGAATGCATTTTTGACATCAAGTTGCATAAGGGGCCAGTCTCAATTTGTTGCAATGGAGAGTAGGTTTCTAATCGAGTTCAGTTTGGCTACTGGGGCAAATGTCTCTTGGTAGTCAATTCTGTATGACTTAGTATAACCTTTTGCAACCAGTCGGACTTTTAACTGATCTATGCTTTCGTTTGCCTTACATTTGAAGGTAAATAACCACCTGCATCCTACTGGTCTCGTATCCTTGGGCAAATCAGACACAATCCATGTCTCACTCTTTTCTAGTGCAGCAACTTCTTCATTGACAATTTTTCTCTATTCCAGGTGTGAGAGAGCTTCCTGAATAGAATTCGCAACTTTTATGCTGTCAATAGCAGTTACAAATGCATGATAGGGAGGAGATAACCTCTCATATAAAACAAATCGGGCAACAGGATGTTGAGTGCAAGGAACATCAAAATCATCTTTCACAGGCGAGGTAAGCTCATAATCACTAGAGTCTATAGATTCCGTACCTAAGTGAGTTTCAGAGGATTTTGGAGCCGGATTAGATTCTTGGACAGCAGCTGGAAGCGATGTTAGGTTCTCTATTCTTTCAGCAGTTCTGTTTCGTCTTGTATATACCCGAAGTTCCTGAGGAGTGGGTTGTGTAACTGAGGTTGAATAGGAAAAGGTGTGGGTAGTGTAGACTGAGGTGGTTGAATAGGAGATGGAGGTTTGACAATCGGAGAGGGACCCGTGTCAGTTGGTAAAGGAGCACAGGGTTGTTGTTCACTATGACTACTCTCCCCCTGAATGACAGACCCTTGGTAGTATAATTGATGCTCAAAAAAGCTGACATCCGGAGAATTATAGACCTTTTTAGTTGAAGGACAATAACACTTGTAGCATTTCTTGTTGGTCGAATACCCTATGAATATGTATTTAACAGATTTTGGGTCTAATTTACTGCGGTGTTGTTTGTGAATATGAACAAAGACAGAGCAACCAAATAGTTTGGTAGGGACAACTAAAGAGAGCGTACAAGTATTTGGAAATGAGCGAAGGAGGACATCAATTGGACTTCGGAAACCCAGAATACGAGAGGGCATCCGATTTATGAGGTAGGCTGCGGTCAATGTTGCCTCGCCCCAATAACATTTAGGGACTAAAATGGTAAACATGAGACAGTGGGCTACCTCCAACAAGTGACGATTTTTCTGTTCTGCAACCCCATTTTGTTGGGGAGTATAACACACGTGCTAAGGTGAAAGATGTCATGTTGAGTAAGAAAAGTTCCTAGGGAGGTGTTGAAAAATCTCGTGCATTATCTGTTTTGAGTGCCTAGATTTTTGTGTCAAATTGAGTATCATTTGATAGAATGCACAAAATATTGGTCCTACCTCGAATTTGTCATGCATAAGATAGATCCATGTCACCCGTATGTGATCATCAACAAATGACACGAACCATTGGGCCCCAGAAATATTTTTTTCACGAGGACCCCAGTGGACGTCACTATGGATCAGAGAAAAGGGACGAGTGAGTTTGTACGATAATCAAAGAAATGAAGTACGAGTGTGTTTGACAAGTTGACAAAATTCGCAATTAAAAGAGGTAGGACTTTTATTAATAAATAAATGAGGAAACAATTTCCCCAGGTACATAAAGTTGGGATGACCTAAACGATAATGAAGTAACATGATTTCACTATTATTATTAACGCTGGAATGGAATACAGATGTATTAAGCGGATTTAAGCAAGACAGACTTGATACTGGAATACGATCGGTGGGTGAGACTAGACTGACAGAGGTTTTGTTGAGGAGATAGAGACCACTGCGCAACTCAGCACTGTCAATCATCCTCCCCGACTTCAAAGCCTAAAATTCACAGACATATAGAAAAAATTTAGCAACACAATGACAATCATGAGTGAAATTACTAATAGAGATCAGATTGCAATTCAAAGTAGGAACATGAAGCACATAAGTGAGGAATAAATCTGGAGAGATGAGGACAGAACCAAGACCAGCAACTTTGGACGCTGATCCATCAGCAATTTGAACAGTGAGGGTTGGATTACACGGTCAGTAATCCATTAATAAGGAGACATCCTCGGTCATATGAATACAGGTGAATGACATGGTATATAAGCAAAACAATGAAGAGAGAATCAACTCCCCCTCTATACAAAGTCCTTCATGTTCCAAAACAGCAATAACATCCAGCAACTGACCAAGAAAGATCAAAAGAGGATTTGCATGTGTAAACATCCATTCCCACATATTTAAAAAAAAAAATCTAGCATTCAAACTGCAGTGAAAGCAAACTAAGTAAAATTTACACAGACCATGCAATTCTCAAGTATTTACATATGTAGCACTTACATACATACCACCCAAATTTTTGATAGTCCAAAAGAAATAACACAATTGCATGCATAGACAAGATAGCACATATGTGAGAATTGAAATTTGGGTGTTAGATATGTAAATATGCAAGAATTAGGGTGGTATGTATGTGAATTTCTTTGAAACAAATTGTTATACAACTTCTGTATTAGATTTAGAAAAGTCTAAATAAAACTTTGCTCACATAGCTTTTCACATATTCTAAACTCCTCTTTTCTCGTTGCGTGGCCGCCCAACAACTTAAAACCCGAAATCCATCATATACGAACTTCAGGGGAGAAAAATAAAGAAACCACGTTTATGTTCTTTCCTCTCTCAAAATTTCAGCCCACATTGAACAACATTTAAACAAAGTTTCAGCTAGCTTACTTATAAAGAAGTTGACAAGGAGAGAAATGCATAATGAAGGCTTAAGCATAACCAGAATTAATCTAAGTGAGACTAACGTTTTCCCCAAGCCGATCCATCTCATATCCCATGACAAACTTCTCAACTCATTTGAATACCAAGCCAATAAACCAAATTTAAGAGGATAGAAGAAGACGATTATTCCTATTTAAACCAAGAACATCGGAACACTTTTCACGGCATGAAGTATTTCACAAATAAATTCAAAAGAAAAGCAGTTAAATTCTTAGGAAGAGGGCCTCAGACCAGGGAGGATCGAACGGCAAAGAGCCAAGCACACAAAGCACAGACCAACCGAAAGGTGAGAATCATTCAAGATTTTGGCAGAACCTCCCCCACTCTCCAAAATTTTAGCCCTGAAACCTCCACAAATCTTCTCCACAGCACTTCCAAAAGGCCTCAGGCACACGAGATGAACAGGGCAAGGAAAATCGAACCAAGGAGATTTAGAGGAGATTTTGGCAGGACCTCCACCCTCTCCAAAAATTTTCGGCCAACCCTCGAACTCTTCCCCAAGTGGGGTTTATATAGCCAGGGAAGAGGATATGTGTTTCCCGTCACTTAACTAGGCGGTGAGCCGAGCCAAGAGAAGCGACAAACCTCGCGTGGGGAGAGGACGAAGCTTTGTTGCAGAGGAGCAGTTCGTGTGGCACGGCGTGGAAGCCTTTAGCCAGGGTACGAAGCACGCGGAAGGGAGCGCGGGCCGATCTCTCGGGAGGAAGAAGAGGGATCGGCGAGGAGAAGCGGATGAGTTCGGTTCAGCCCACTAGGGATCCGCTTGGATTGCGAGCGACCGAGAGAGGGAGGGCGGACGATTTCGCGAATGGGAGAGGGAGGCATGCGTGAGTTAGGGATTTAGGAATTAGACATTTAAGGTATTTTTGAAAAGAAAATAAGAATTATATATATATATATATATCAAATTTCATGTAATTTTGTCGTGCGCAGTGCCCAAGCAAAATGGGTGTCCTCCTTAGGTAATTTCGACATCCCGGACGCACCAGCGTTGTATGTTTTGATGTCGGAGGTTGTTTTGATGAATTCATCGATTTGCGTGTCAATTTTCTCGTGTCAAAAATATGGCAATATGGGTGTCCTTTCCTACCAAAATTGGTATCTCGGACGCGTTGGCGCAGTCCATTTTGTCGTCGAAGGTCATCCGAAGAAGTTCGCATTTTCACCCGTCCCTTAGGCTTAATTGATGTCCGATTTCGTGCAACTCAGTGAATTTTGTGCATTTGGTGTGTGTATGTGACGAAAAAGTCGTGACGAAGTTTTCCTAAGGCTTAGAGTCCTATTAGGAACTTTTCCCTTAAGCTTTCACAAAATAGCCCATAACCGCTCGTTCATAAAACGATGGTCTTGTGCCATAAATGTTAGACACCAAAGAAGAATAAGAAGTGGCTAGAATTTCTAAAAGAGTGGGTCACAATTCTAGTTTTCTAAGACGATCAAAAGGAACTCCTAGAACTATATCCTAAGACACTAAGGAAAAAGAAATGACCTCAAAAATAAGGTCAACACGGCACAAAACTCACAAGGATAAATTCGGCCCATTTTTTCTAGTTCAATCAGATGAGTGAAACAAATCACCTGGCCAAAAAACAGTTGGTCAGAGCTTTACCCCTGACCCGTACAAGAATAAACTCTCAACAAATAGTCAAATAGATAATTTACACCGGGCTTCAAGCAAACGGCTACCCGACCAAAATGAAGCCAGGGAGGAGGTTGTTATGAGCACCGGGCTCTGTCCGGCAAGATGCCTTCTTAGGGACCCAGTCCCGTTAGGCCAGGAGCCTTCAGAACTTCTGGCCCAATATTCATGTATTAACTAAAATACAACCACTGTATCTACGCATACTAGGAGTACATTATGTAATTATACATCGCCTCATTATTATAAATAGGGGTCCATTTTATGAATAAATGTTACACAAATTTACCATTTTATACTGTGCTTTTGCTCTTTTTGCTCTCTCTCTCTCTCTCTCCTAGCATTGTATTCCTTAGGCTTATCTCCTGGACAATTTTGGATTCAACAAAGGCATTCTCAGGCTCAAACAATTTGTAAAAGCCAAAATGCTTATTCTAATAAACTATTCTTGAGCGTGTATGACTATTAAAATGGTACTCTCCAACACCATGTCACTGGATATTGACTAATAAATACATTTTCCTATGAGGATTGTTATCAATAATAGTTTGATCTTGCATTCTAAATGAATCAAACGCACTAATTTTGTACTTAAAGAAAAATTGCTTTGTTTTTATTATATTCTAACCTTAGAGAATGTTTTTTATATTGTAATTACTTGATATTGTTACACAGATACTGATTACTCTACCAGAGGATACCAAAAAAATAGTAAAAAACAAATTATAACGATGCAAGGAGGGAGCAGACTGGAATTAAACGCACGCATGGAATCAAGCGCAGATAGAAACTTCTATGCTCTTCTTTTTACTCACACTAGTGAGACAAGACAAACTCTGAGATGGCAACAGCTAAAGAAACAATATGACATCAATAAAATAGCTACCTTAATTAATTATAAAATTCATAAGATTAAATCATAACTAGCTTTAAAAGCTGCAGAATTTGTATGAAAAACAGTAATCTTATTTTGGTTTAGAGATTCTACAGATAGAAAGAAAGTTAAGTCAAATTTAAGCAATGACTTCTCTGCCAGTAAATAGACAAGGGCATCTTAATAAGACATTTACATACGTACCTCCTAATTCCTATATATCTACATATCCAACACCTAAACTTTACCTTTTACATTTTATACAAACCAAATCTTTCATATCACATGAAAAATAAATAAGGCGGCATATATGTAAAAATTGAATTTTGGGCGTTAGACATGTCAACAAATAGAAATTAAGTGGTATGTATGTAAAGCTGCCATCTTAGTATTGCTATAACATAATCTTTAAATAAAAAAATAAGCCACAGCTTTAGATCATAGCAATAATGCGCACAAAAATGAAAAAAAAAAAGCAAGAGATAGAAAGTTAAAACACGTATGATACCTGCTGTTTCTCCAATATTGCAGTGCGCTCCTTCAGTTCTCTGATGGTTTCCAACAACTAGATATATGAATCAGTAAGCAAACAAGAAGTCTACATGGTTCAGGAATGGCAATATCAGCAATTTGTTGGTTACCTCCGCAGTTCCATGAGAAAGATTGGCAAAGGTTGAATCTTTTGCTTGATAAACCGAACCGAATGACTCATTTAAAACCATGTCAATATGCCTATCAGCGTTGCCATCACAACAATTTACTGTTACTTGATGCACTTCTTTCACAGAGGCATCTGCTAAAGGACCATTTTTTTTGACACTTCCTTGATGAAGATTGTCTGTATCTAGAGTTTCATTTTTCTCAGAGGAGGTATCTGAACTCACCTTGCAATGAGCTGAAAGTCTTTCCAGTTTGAGCAATACATTCTTATAATCTTCTACATCAACTGGTCGTTCATCCAAAATTTCAGGAACTTCATTAAACTTAGCACCAGTTCTTGAACTTGTTCCATCTAATAAATCGTTTTCAAACAAATCTTCCCAGTTTGATATTGGCTCTATAGAATCTATTTCTTCAGTAGCAATATATGATGCTTTAGTTGGGTAACCATAATCATTGTTGCTATCATCCAAAGAAAGTATTGCAAATTTATTTTCAGTCCCTGAACTTGTAGCTTTTACATCCTTTGCCGATTTCCATTTTGGAACTGGCAGCAGTGGAAAAGGATTAGCTTGGCTAAATGGATTTAGAACTGGACGAGTAGTTGGAGGATACGGTTTGAAAAGTGCAATTAAGGATCTAGTCTGAGAGTGATCTAGCTCAAACCAAAAATGCTGTGGTGAATAGTAGTTGTCTTGGATTACATTTTTATATTCATTTTCAGGGAGGGGCTTACACTGTTCTCTTATTCGAATGCGGATCTAAAAAAAAAAAAAATCATTCAAACAAAAAATAAGATATCCAAGATAAAGTTTTTTTTTTCTTTTTTTACTCATGCATGGACCGTTATATATTAGGTCTTGAACTCAAGACCTTATAGTCGGAGACAAAGCTCTCAACTAATAAGTCAAGTGGACTGCACGTACATAATAAATAATGGTATTTACATATATCCCACACAATTCCTACATATTAACATATCTAACACCTAAACTTTGCTTCTTGTATTCATACCACCCCAATCCTTCATATAACATCAAAAAAACCACCATTTTAAGTTTTAAAAAGTGAAATGCGCATTTGCATGTATAGGGAAGGTGCTATTTATGTAAAAATTGAAGTGTACGTGCACACACATAGGAATTGATTGGTATGTTTGTAAGTCTTCCTAATAAATAAATTGTTGATTAAACAAAACACTAAAATAGAAATTCATAAAATTTTCCATAAGCAAGACCTGAGCAGGAAAAGCAGTCCTTTCTGCTCCCCCATCACTCCATGCGTATGCATCAATGTGCATTTGGCCATGACTTACAGACTCGTATATTCCATGAAGTTTGCGATCACTGTAGTTGAAGTGAAATATTGGTAGACCTGGCCCAATATTTCTCACATAGGAGAAATGCGCAGCGGGTAAACCTGAGAAGGCAAGATTACATTTAAGGAAATGTAATCTAATGAAATTAATGGCACAAGTTTGAACACTGGCATTTGCTATATGAGAGAAGAGGCAGACTTTGTAGGTAGAACTAAATGCCACCAAAAACAAATATTAATATTAATGAAAAAAAAACACAAAAAATTTTTAAAAAGAAGATTTACATACATAATAGTTAATTCCAATGTATTCACATGTTTAACACCTAAATTCAATTTCTACATACATACGATCTTATCTATGCATGAAAAGGTGTATTCAACTTTTAGAAGTGAAAATGGTGGTATTTTTTAATGTGATATGAAAGATTTAGATGGCACAAATGTAAAAATTAAAGGTTAGATGTTAGATATTTAAATACATTGGAATTGAGAAGCCAAGATTACATCTTTTTAAGAATTTCATTTAATGAAATTAATGGGACAAGTTCGAACACCAGCATTTGCTTTAAGAGAAAAGAGACGGACTTCATCTGTAGAAGTAAATGCCACCCCAAAATAATAATAATAATAATAATAATGTCAATGAAAAAAAAACACCAACAAATTTAAAAAAGAAAAATCTACATACCACACAATTACTATGTATTACACATCTAACACCTAAAATTCATTTTTTACATATATACCGCCCAACCTATACGTGAAAAGGTGTATTTCACCTTTTTCTTCAAGTTAAAATGGTTGTATTTTGATATGATTGGAAAGATTTGGGTGGTATAAATGTAAAAATTAAAGGTTAGATGTTAGATATGTAAATACATAGGAATTGGGTGGTATGTATCTAAATGCACAGCTGAAAAAAAAACCAGTGAAAAGACTAGATATCAAAGAAAAATAAAACAACCAATAATTCATGGACTGAAAATTTTGGATTTAAAAGCAAATGTGATGACCAACCAAATAATTGCTTCGAGAGACACTCTGGCATTGTCGTGTGCTTGCAACCAAAGATAACTCCTCCTAAATCATTCTTGCACATGTTCCTAAAATATATGTAGCCACCCTCAGAAGCTGGAATCCTGGTATCAACATGAGTGGTTTGAGTTTTCCTCCCTGCACCCATTCTGCAATATTTGGAGAAAACTTATGGACTTATTTGAAATGTACAAAAGCATCGTTTGGCATCCATCGAAAACAAAATGAAAGCATTTAGGGGTATTATATCAAAACAACAAACATTTAAATACTACTTCGTATGATTATTAAATTTACAGTAATGGCAAACTTTAACAAACAAAATTACATGCATTTTGGCAAAAAAGAATTACAAGTCACACTTATTAAAGATAAGGTAATTAAAAATAGACTTAGACAATATGAGCATGTACAATGAAAAACTGCAATAAAGAAAAAAAGTTATACTAATGTAAAAGAATCAGCACGAAGAATGGTAGACTAATCATAATATGACTTGAAATTATGCAAAATACTTGTACAGAAAAATTCATAAGCAAAACCCAAATAGTTAGGACAAAGCTAATAGCTACAAAAGGCATCATCTAAGTAAAATTTCTATTTCTATTTTCTATAGGAAAAAAGCATGCAGAAATTCCATGCAGTAAAATGGAAAAATATGAGGTTCTCAATTTCATTTCTTCACCTGATCTGCACCCAAAAAAATAATAGATTCTAATGCTACCATCTTCCTATAGTTGTGTTGACCTCATTTTTACTAACGTCTTAGTTTCCTACTCCATGAACCCCAAATCTAGTCTTAGGAGTCCCTTGTTGACCATCCTAGCGGACTAGCAATGAAACCCACCTCCCGTAGAACTTCAACCACTTCTTGACTCATTTTTGTGAAGAACTCGCACGAGTGGTTCAAAGCATTCAACTTCTAGTTGCAAGGGCTAAGGACCAACATGTAGAGGGCCCGAAAATGAGTTCCTATAAGATCAAACAGCCTTAGGTGAACCATTTGTGACTCGAACACTCGTGAAAGCCGCAATTCACGCACTCGTTACACCACGCACGAATTTGACACTTTTTTGGCCCGACCGTCGGCGAACTCTTACGGATGACCCCGGATGAGGAAACGGACCGCGCCGACGTGTCTGGAACATCGATTTTAGCTAGAAAAAACACTCATATTGTTGTGGTTACACACTCGCGCGAACTGCACGAAAATCGATGCACGTTTCTTTTAATTAGCGGGGCACGGGTTTGGGTTCAGCCCGGGCTCAATTCGAGCTCGACACAGGCTGAACACAAGCCAGGAATATTTCAAATTTCAAACTTTTAAAATTCAAATTTTACCGTCTAATTTCATCTTAATTAAATTTAATTAGGAGTTAATATTTACCTAATATAACTGCCTATGTATGGAAGGCATTTAATAGCCCGCTCCATGCACCTGTAACGGCATTAGAGAGGCGTGGGATACAAATCCCGCTGGATTTTCCTTTCGGGAAGGAATTTTGAGTTCGCACCTTCCTCCTCCTGCTCGCTGCTGCTCTTCGACAGAAAACCCTCGGCCGGCTCTATCAAGCGCTTCCTCCTGCGCCTGAAACCCTTCCTTTCGAGCCGCCCTCTCGCTCACCTCGCCTCAGCCCGCTCGACGAGCTGCTCTCCCGCTCGACGAGCACTTACCCTACGCGCCTCCAGACATCGCTCGCCTCGCACCTACCCGACGCTCTCGATCCCGAGCCACTCGCCTCCTCTATGCGCTGAACAAGCCCGAGCCGCTCGCCTCCTTTAACCCTTCGCAAGCCGAATAGTCGCATGGCTTCTTCCGCACACACTGCAAGCCTGCGACTCTCGAACCCGTCAACTGCTGCGACTCTCCCCTGCTTGGTGGAAACTCTTCCAGCTCAGGAAGATCAAGGTCGTATTTTTTTTTTTAACTCGTCGATTCTATCAGTTTTCTCGTCTCTTGCTAGGCTTATTTCATGAATTGTAAGTGTCTGAATTTTAAGAGATTTGTTTATTTCTTTTACATTGTTTTTTTCTTTACCATGAGATATAAGGATTGAATTACTTAAGCCAAAATCATGAATCCCTCTACACTTGCCCATATGCAGATTTTATAATTCCTTTTAGCTCATTCTTTTGCCTGGCTCCCTATTCTGGAAATTATAGATTATCTTTTATGAAGACTTCCACATATATTATACATCATTGCATATTTATTAATGTAACACCTAAATCTTTGGTTTTAGAATGGAAACATTTTTTTTATGAGAAAGATGTCTTCGCATGCTTAAAGATTTACACACTGATTTTAGGCGTCTTGTGAGCTTGTTTTGGGGGCTTGATTTTGTTCCCGGTTGCTGTCCAGTATTTACAAACTGCTGTAGGTGAATGGGAAAATGCCATCTCGCGTTTAGAAGTACTGTAGGAAATAGTTTGGGCCTTAGAAAATGTTGTCCAGCGTTTAGAGATCCTGTAGGAAGCTGTAGGAGAGCATGGTGCTATTGGAGCTGTAGGAGTGTTGTTGGAGCCTTAGGAGTGTTGTTGGAAACTTAGAAAAGCCTTGGGAGCGCCGCTTTGGCTTTCAATTTGTCATTTGGGAGTTGTTTGAGATACAAGGCTATTGTCCACTGCAATTTAAAAGCTGTTATGAGTGTTTGGAGGTTGTATGAGTGCTGATTGGAAGCTTAGGATGGTTGTTTGGGTGCTGTAGTTGTTGCTTGGACCCATGAAGCTGATGTTCGAATTCATATAGAAGCTGTTTGGGTGTTATAGGTGTTGTTAGGGGGTCATGTAAGTGTTGTTCGGTGATAAAAAAAACTGTTGTTTAGTGCTTAAAACTGTTGTTTGGTGATGAACAAGTGTTGTTTGGTGATAATAAAGCTGTTGTAAGAGCTGTGAGAAGTTAGCTGCTGAAGAACGCTGTTGTTTGGGCTCGAGAGAGCTGTAGGAGCGCAGTCAGGTCTTGAAAGAGCTGCAAGTTGCTTAAAATTAATGGTTAGGTGCTGTCAAGCACTGCAAATTACTGTTCAGAGGTGTTAAAAATTGTTGTGCAAGCTTTTGAAGGATTGTGAGAGCTATTTTGTATTATTTGGAACATAGTTGTGTTGTTTGGGACATTTTGTGGGCCAATTTTGGCATAGTTTTAACACCATTTGGGCACCATTTTGACACTGTTTTGGAGCTGATTTTGAGAGTTTTGCCTACGGTTTTGGGGTTGAGTTTGATAACTCTATTTATTGTTTTGGGGCTCGAGTTGGAGAGCTTTATTCACTGTTTCGGAGCTGATTTTGAAAGTTATACTTACAGTTTTGGGGTTGACTTTAATATCAATAATTATTATTTTGGGGCTGGAGTTGGAGAGCTTTATTCACTGTTTCGGTGCTGATTTTGATAGTTCTATTTACTGTTTTGGATTTTACTTAATTATCATTTAAACGTTTTTTTTTTTTTTTAGGTCGACTCATTTTTTGTTTTCCCCATTTCGGTTTTGCTAGTTTTAGAGGTGGGTCGACATCTTTCTTATTTTGCTTTGTTTATCTTTAAATGGTTAAATCATAAAGATGGGGATTGATGATTTAATTAATTTGAAGATATATAAAACCTTAAATCACCTTAAACATAAGTTAAAGCGTAGGTTTCCTAGAACTTTAGGTACACACACTAGGTGAGATCCCATCCACCTAGCCCTCAGTGTAGGCTTCCTAGAGCTTGAGTACATACCTTAGGTGAGAATCCATCCACCTAGCCCTTAGTGTAGGCTTCCTAGATTTTAGGAGCACACTCTAGGTGAGAGCCCATTCACCTAATCCTCAATGTAGGTTTCCTAGTCTTTAGGAACACACTCTAGGTGAGAGCCCATCCACCTAATCCTCAATGTAGGTTTCCTAGTCTTTAGGAACACACCTTAGGTGAGAGCCCATCTACATAATCTCTACAGTGTAACCTCTCAAGGTTTTAGGAACATACCTTAGGTAAGAGTCTATTCACCTAATCCTCGAATACACAATGAAATTAGACACTTGACCCTAATTCACAAACTGACTAAAACACTAGACATGATGCACCGAGACGTGACCAATGCTTCCTTAATTAAATCAATAGTGAAATTTCCTCAATAACTTAACCTACAATAAAACTCAGTGCATCGGGATTTGAGCTTGGATAGTATACTCAAATCCTCCTGGCAATTGGGGAAATTTGTTAACGCCACATATGGATCATCGGGCTAGGATGAGTATAGGGTCTTAGTGGCGAGAGCGGTGACGACATTGCTTATGTGTGCTTAAACGATGGATACGAAGTGGGATTATTAGAATAGTATCTCCTACCTCAGGGATCTTCAATAAGGGAGAAGGATGGATCAATGATACCATTCGCCGATTCTTGGTGGGATCGTTGCCCTCGACACTCTTAAGTTGTCAGTAGTTCTAGCACGATCAGAGTGACTAACTTGGTGGACTATATGACTTTACAAAAATATTTACGAAAATTAAAAAAAATCCCTTTTGCATGTTAAAAAGAACTCTGCATAGAAAAAAACTTAAACAACAGCTTTTGCACGAAAATCAAATAAATTTTCTATGAAAATTTATAAAAATCCATGGTTAGTCATTTGGATTGAGGTTAAGAACTACCTCCTTTAGATTGTCGAGTTGACAACTCTTACTCAAGATCGGGAAGCACACAGCCCAGCTCTGAGCCCCCACTTTTACCAATGTCTTATACCCAGTCGAGGTCTTTCATATGTGGTTACGAGTTTCTTCTACTTATTATTTCCATGACTCCTTTTCTTACTTTCATGTTGGGTTTTCTTGCCTTATTTATTTTCCTTGCAAGTTTATTTAAATCTGTTGTAAGGCATACTATGCTCGCAACACTAATAACGCAACAGTAGCAGATGCTCAAGTATGCGTTTACAGTTTATCTATAACATTTTACTTTACTGCATTTTATCTTTCAAGTACATTTTATTTACTGCAATTTGATTATTCTGCATGCAAAATCAGCACTGAAACTAAAACTGAAACGAAACAAAACCAAACTTTGACACCAAAACTGTGAAACATAAACTACAATTTCCAAACACTTAAACCCTAGAGCCGTCGTGACGACAGGAGCGTGGAGCCAACTTTGTGGGCAGCACAACGAGAGATTCAGACCAAGCAGCAAGAGGATCTTCTTCAGCATTATCTCTTCCTAGCATAATAACAACCCATAGGACTTCGAGGAAGCTTGCATAGCGTGACGTAAATCCTCACATTCCTTCTTTAGGCACTTGTGCAACAATATTGTGCAGTGTAAGTCCTGATTCGCTTTAGGTCCTGAGGTTGTTGTTCGTTATAACGTAAGCTCTCTTATCCCTACGGGCTATTTGCATAATCGAATGTTATGCAGATGTAAGTCTCAAATAATAAAATTAGCAAGCTTAAACAATTGAATATCATCATCTCTAAAAATGTAGTCACACCGTAGGATAGTCGGGGAAGTCATCGAGATTATCTCAGATCAGTGACATCCCCTACGTTCTCCTTCCTTTGGACTCTTGAAAATAAGTGTTCTGCATTGAGTCATCATTCCCACTTGATTTTCCTCATCCTACCTTGAAAACCTGAACCTTGAATTCGTGAAAACTAGAACCATTGATCATTATCGAGAGTTCTCTCAAGTGACTCCCGTCATTTGGTATGTAATTAACTATAGGGGTTTGCCTCTATAGGGAACTTGAAACCCAGATAAAATAAACTTTATTTAATCTTTGTATTAAATAAGGGAACTTGTCTGTCATACATAAAAGGTTCGCAGACCAAACGGATGTCACAAATCTCTTAGTTTGCAAGATTCGGTCTATCGCCGAGGTCTACACTTATCTTTCGCGAGGGTGTAGTATTCGTGGTATTGGGCACGATTATGCAAACTATTGGACGAATGAGATCCATTTGGTCTCATTTTTTAAAAAAATTAAAGCATACTACTTTCAAAACCCAAACTATATATCTGTTATATTAAATTAAATTTCAAAAAATTATTTTCATATACCATATTTTCAAATCTATCGAAAAAGTTGACCGACAAGTTGTCAATAACCAGTCAAGAACGGGAGTAAAATGAAAGTTCAGCAGCACTCTTGAATAGTGACAGCAGGAGGTTAAACCATCAGGTAGACAAGTAAAACATATAAAAATAGACTGACTATAAAATTTAAAAAAAAAATTAAGTAAAAATTCTTGTAATCCATCTCTAATGAATATAAGTATATATTGTTAGTGCAGTCAAACCCTATCACTGTAACAGGCCAAACACTCATCAATTGAAATATTGTCTGCTTTAACCCAATGGCCTCACGTTCTTTCTCATTGGTGTAACTTCCTAGGAGATCATACATCTCAATAATGCTCCTGCATGACCACACTTAACTTTGCAATTTCTATTGAAATTCCAACTACTACACCAGAAGGCGTTTTGATGTTTAAGAGTTCGGTTTCATTCTACTAAAAGGTTTCACTTCCCCCATTTAAGTAATTGTCGTTCTCATCGCCCTTCTAACCAACAATCGTCCACCAAGTGGATATGTAGGTTAATATAGCCTTTTTAGATCTGACTAGTTAAGCCAATCAGTCCATATAGTGATGACTTTTTTCTGAATCATTAGATTTTCAAGAATTAGTGCATCCATTTCTGATTCAAAATGACATGGTAAAATTGAATATAAGAATTTATAAAAATATAAAGAAAGTATGTGGATGATTTATGAGTTATATTTGGATATAGAAATATAAATATACCAAATGTGATTGCACATAAATATATTGTCATAGAAATATATTGATTACATTTCTTAATGCAAATGATAATGAAAATCATCATGCTTTAGGTTATCTTAAAATACGCAACATTTTTCTTTTATGTTGTGCAACATAATTTTAACATGGTGATATGATGGCATTTATTATGCTGCTATTATATTAAGAATGGTATCCATGTTATTGTTCAAGCTATAAGCCTCACATAGTTTCGTTTATACTTTAGCAAATATGAGTTATTTAGTAATTTTGATGTTAAACTTATTCTTGATAAAACTTTTGTTATAACAAGTTCTAATACATTTCTTATTGAGTCATCACTATAGAAGCAGACTTTTCAATATTAGTCATTTCATTTGGCACTTGATTTTATGCTATGTTTTATATTTACACTCCCATTGGTTTTACGTGTTCTTTGCTTATGTAGTTTTTTTTATTTTTTCAATTTTCTTTTCTATTGGTTGTTATTATTTACCAATTGAACTATGTTAAAGATTGTAATAATGAAATAAAATATTATCAATTCCAATCTCTGTGCATGTGTGTTTTTGCTTGCAATTATACATAAAAGATAATTTCAATATCCAATGTGTGATAAAAAAACTACAAGAACTATACAAATAGAGAAATTACATACCATCAAACTGGCGTTGGGGAAAGTAAAAACAATATTCCTACAGGAATGATTTCATGATTGATTCTCTACATGAAGAAAAAATCTGAGATCTCATTTATAATGTGAAAAACTATCCTTCTTACTTCAAAATGCTACAATTTCATGAATCATTGTCAGGGAAAGAAGAGCGAGCATTCACGACTGTTTGGCATTATTATCCTCAATGAGTTTCAATAATCAATATACAGCCATTTGACGTAAGTGAAAGCAAGAAATATTTTGTTTATTGATAGCAAATGGCAACACATCATCATCAACACGGTAAGAGAATTTCCAGAGAGCCCAAAATTATAAAGAAAATCCTGCCAATGAATCAATATAATTTCAACCCTATAAAGAGCTTTATGGATGGCTAATTCAGTTATCATTTAATTTGTTTATATAATTTTGGAGGGCTAATGAGATTCTTTTTTTAGTTTATTTTTGTGGTTTATGTAACATGGGGTGGAGATCAAAAACTCCCACGAAGAGAAATTGTTCAAATCAATCCTACTCTTGAGTCAACTAAACCAAGTGGTAGTGGACCAACAATGGCGGCAAGCAGAGATTCAGCGAACGCTGCAGACGAAGTCAGATCTCAACAATTTACAGGCACCACTTCATAGAAGGTGATGTCGTAGGTGCGTTGATGATGATAGATCGAACTTTAAAAAAATTAGTTCGTAAAAGCGATTAAAAAAAGTTCATCGTCTCTTAAATAGATCTTCCAAAAATCAGTAACAATTTCTTAAAATACAAATAAAACTCATATTTTAAATCTCCGTTTCTCCCAAAAATCACTGAATCAAATTTCCTAACACACAGCACCTACCAACCAAGAATGCCACTTAAAAAATCAAACACCAACTAATAAAACGTTTGTCAAATCCCAAAACCCCAACAGCACTTCATCCATTAATTCCATTCCCCATCCTCTCCCGCCTCAAACACAACGACCCGATAACTCTCCCTGCAACCACACAATGACAACCGTAAACAACTTAAACACCCAAATGCCGACACCTCATGAAATAAATCAAACCATAATCAACCAATACCGCAGCCATCTTTGCAAAAATTGTATGAGAATGCAATTAAAGGATCGATAGAAGAAACATTCCAAGAAACAACACTGGCTGGCCTATAGAGATGCAGCAAAAGATAAAGCACAGCAAAGAACGAAGAAGTAATCACGCTACCCACATTGCTGATGACCGCAGCACGTAGATGAACCGAAGGCTGTTCCCGGAGCGTGCTCACTAAAGATCGCCGGCAAACGGGAAACTCGAGGGGGGTGAAGAGTAGAAGAAGGTAGCATTTACCGCAGCCCTCGCCATTGGAAAGCGGAGAATTTCAAGGCAATCCGAAGCCTTCGCATAAGCTATTATGTTTGTATTCGCAGGTTAGGATATATTTCAGTTTTTCTTTAAAAAAAAAAAAATTAGATTAGGCCCATCGGAATACATCCTGATCGTAAATCACCTAATTTACAGTTAGTATCGGAAACTGCATAGAAGATGCATGCGGTGTCCGTCCATATAGAATTATTTTTCTTGTACGCACAAACTAGATATTAACAATGTATGCACGTACCACATTCAAGTGATTAAAGAAGATATCATTCGATTCTTATGTATTTACACATTTAATAACAAAACTTGTGTTGTGTGCTATAACATTTGAGTTGGTGGAGTAATGTATTATTGTATTAATGTTACACGAGAATTCAGCACACACTCAGATAAAAGAAAATAACAAGTAGTGTCACTAAAACTTTTTATGTGGAAAACCATAATGAAAAAAAGGTCTAATCGAGCTGAAAAATTCACTATAAACTCGATATTATATATATAGTACATCATCCCATAGGCGATAAAGAGTTACAACGTCAGTGCATGAGCAACTTATTGTAAGAAGTGGGTGGCGGCCAATAGTGATTGGTGAAGGCGGCTGGTTGTGGTCTGTGGCGGTCGACAGTGGTCAACACCGGTCGACAGTGATCTACAGTTCTCTACGGTGACTGGTGTGATGTTGGATTTTAGGTCCTCAAGCCTCAAACTTTTCTTCAGACTTCAAGATCTTTTTCCTCAAGCCTCAAGCTCCTCCCTTCCCCACCCTCACACCCACCGCCCTCACGAGAGGGGTGGCTCTATTTATAATGTTTCATGTGCAATTAATACAAGAAAATGAACTACATTGATCGAATTGTCCGAAAAGCTTCATTCAATCAGACGGTGATTGATGGACATTTGAGTGTCTTAACAATGTCAGAATTGAGCAATATTGAGCTCGTCGGATTCGTCTTGCTAAGATGCTCGATTCGATTATGAATAGTCGTATTTAACATCCATTTGATTTTCCAAATGTGTCTGAAAATCTTCCTAAATTTATTTGATGTATTGATCTGAGTATGATTTGACTCAGATTGGATTAATTTTGATATCGTTTGGTCCGTCTCATCGAATCAGTCAGTTCGAGTATAAGTTTGCTGAAATCAGACTTTAGATGACTCTTAATTGAAGTTTAAATATTTTTTGCTCAAAAGATTACCATGAGATTCATGTCATAACTCAAAATTAAAAATTTAATATATATACATAATATATATATATATAATTTTAGAGGTTAGCTAAGTTAATATATAATAACTTTTTGTGTGGATGAAATTTTTTCAATTAAAAAGTTGTATTTTTAAATAAAGTCTTTTAGAAAAATTTGTCCGTCTAAGAATGGGCAAGTTTTGTATACCGTTTCAACACGCGGAAAGGGAAGAAATAAAAATTATTTAAAGTTTTTTATTTTCTTAAGATTATTATATTATATATTTGTGGAAAATTTAAATATATTCCATAAAATTCTTTGTATTTACATATTTAACACATAGACTTTCATATTTATGTTTATATAATTTTTGTGTCGAATATATATGAATAAAAAAAATTGTATTTTATTTTTAAAAGGAAAATGATAGATGTCACACATTGAGTTTGAAAGAGGATGCACTCCGACGACTTGAGTTTGAAAATCTATTTCAGTAGAGACGACCTTCCAAGTGATTGAGTGGAACTTGTTGTGCAAAATTTCTACCACTGACACAACAAGTAACATCTAAGGCGGCAATCAAATTAGGATGTTGATCGGCATACACGCCTGCATAAAAGGCATCAAGAATGTTTAGATACGGTTCATCCAACCTTAAAGTGTCAATTGAACTAGCTTTAAAATAACATAGGATTGCATTTATACCACCAGAATTGAGATCATGACCATCACAAGGCTAGACCCCTTCAGTAGGGGTGTAAACGAGTCGAACAAGAGCGAGTCCAGGCTCAGCACGTGTTCGACTCGTTTATATTTCGAGCTTAAAAAGTGTGTTTGTGTTCGGCTCGTTTGCTCAGCTACCCGAACACGAGCTACTCACGAACAAAGAGTCATTTTGACAACCATAATCACGTAGCCGTAAGGGCTAGGGAAAGATTTAAAAATTATTGGTTATATTAAAACATAATTTGAATCCAATTTAATAATTTTAATCCATTTTTTAAATAAATGCTTAAATTGATTATAAATCTTTGTAGCCTTGTAGTCAATTAAATCTTTTAAAAATACTCTTCTTCAATATATATATATATATATATGATAAGTGGTATTTTGAGCCAAAATGAGCCGAACAGGAGCTTCTTATCGAGTCGAACACGAGCTTCTTTTGGAGTCGAACACGAGCTATTCTCGAACAACGAGCCGTTTCAACAGCCCTACCCATCATGCTGCTCATCATGTAAAACAAGAGCCACTGTGGGTCATTCAAATCGACGATGGCAAGTCCCGAAGGAGAAGGAACAAACGAAGGTACATTGTCGTTATATCATGAATTCTTTCATGCCACCTGGGATGAGATTTGGGACGGGAGTATCCACTGCAGGATTATTTAAAGGGGTTCTTTCCTCAACAATCCCTTGAAATCCTATCATTTTGCTTCTATTCTAGAAACATTATCCCTCTTATAGTGGAAAAAATATTACATCAGTACTACGCACGTAAAAATAACCTGCGTAGCCAATCAATTCACGCCACGACATCCCGCGCGGCAGAGAAAAAAAAGACGGCGCAGTAACACAGGGAATATTCCCTCCTGTGTTATTCATGTGTTATTGCACGTTATTCATGTATTATTGTGTGTTATTCATGTGTTATTGCGTGTTATTCATGTGTTATTGCGTGTTATTCATGTGTTATTGATGTGTTATTGTATTATTATAACAACAAGAATATTCTCAGGACAAAATAACACATGAATAACACACAATAATACTTAAATAACACGGGAAATATTACCGACAGAGAAAAAAACGGCGCAGTAACACGGGGAATATTCTCTCCTGTGTTATTCTTGTGTTATTGTGTGTTATTCATATGTTATTGTATTATTATAACATCAGGAATATTCCCATGACACTAACATATGAATAACACACAATAACACATGAATAACACGGGAGGAATATTCCTCGTGTTACTGTGTCGTTTTTTTTTCTGTGTCGTGCGGGGTATCGTGGCGTGATTTCATTGGCTACGCACGTTACTTTACGTGCGTAGTAATGATGTAATATTTTTTCCTTATAGTGACCTTCTCTCCTCTTCCAGTAAATATCCACATTTATTTCTTCCTTCAGGATTCTTAGATCCTTGATTAGGAGGCCATCCATTTGAGAGAAAGAGAATGAAAAGTGCTCATAGCAACAAAAATAAGTAAGAGATAACTTATCCAAGGATAGAGATCACCATGATGACCCTCACCACATCCCTGCAATGTTTTTATGGATAACAAGGAGTTAGAGCATGAAAAGACTCAATAAGTGCCAAATTTATTATAGATCTTAAAATAATATGTTTTTCTTTCCTCAACAACATAACTAGATCCCTAATGAGCCTGTGGCACTCACACACAGATCTTGTTTTAAATCACATAATGGTTATCCTCTGATGGGAAAAAAAAAAGTTATAATGGGCATGCAACCTGATAGGACTAGGAGTTCATGGAAGTCTTGAAATTTACTTTTAACATGTTGTTTATCCATCTTGGAACTCAACATTTTTTACCAAATATAAGTTGCACCATATCATACTTAACCTTCCTTGAAAATACGATTTTTCTTCACTTTGACCAGCTCAACATTCCAAAACCTTGAACAAAAGCAGTTGTTATGTATAGCTCAACCATGCAAGGGAACGAGTTTACTGAGTGGTTTGTTGTCAAAGGTCTTAACCAATAAAAATCAATAAGTTCAAGTGAATACTTCTCAAAACGAGCTAACGCCCCCAAGAAAATAATATTTTGTGCTTGCTAGGAAGTCAAGTGACTACTCCCTATAGAAGAGCTACGACCCTCAATCAAAAAGTAGTATGGACTCAGTAGCAAGTTTAAGCGACAATTCTCTGTAAGAGATTTACAGACCTGAGAGAAGGGCAATCCAAACTTATCAAAAGCAACTTCGCACGTCCCCCTTCTGGCTGAGTTGTAAGCATAGAAAGAATAAACTTCTCAATCATCAAAGACAAGTCGAATCATTCTTGATCAATATTTTCCCTAAGAAGTGTGCCCAAGGTTTCCTTCTAAGAAATTCAAAACCTCTCGTGAGACATCAGTATCATGTCTTACATACAGTTGGTTAGTGATGTTAATGTGTACACCAAGAACTAACGTAATCCCCATTCTCTTATTCTTTTCGAGTCATCTGTCAAAATGATGAGATTTGAGGAATTATGTGTACACTAATAAAACAACCTTTAGGTTGATGCCAACATTGACGAGCTTTCCTAAACCTTGCATGACCATTTTCTTAAAATCATACAAGTCATGAAATTATTGGTGAACTCTAGCTGTCGTGATGAACTACTGAGCTGATCAACTGAAATATCGGTTTCCATGTCCCAAATTATCGAGTTGAACTGCAAAGCTAATCCACTTATAAGCTCATCCAACGAGCATTTTTTCAGAAGCGTTGTTCATGTTCACATCCACATCATCACCATATTTTATTGTTATCTCGGGGCAGTCCTCATATTGTTTTAACTTAATTAATCTTCTTTCTTTATAACCTGATAGAGGATGGTGAAGGCATTCAAAGTCCAATAAATAGATTCTCCTCATCTTCTAAAGTGACTTTTACCTCATTCTCTGAGATAGAAGGCAAGTATTTTTTGAACATACATTTGTTCTCCTCTACCACTTCTTTCATAAGTCTTTTATGGGTCGTATGAAATCATGAACAGAAAGTGATCCAACCTCCTAAAAGAATTCAACATAAATATAATCTTTATTAAGAAATTCATTTTACTTAGAAATCATATAAAGTTTATACATTAGTAGAACCATTTTGGATGTTAGCTAGTGTTTTAGGTTCATAAAGTGATGTTTTGATTGAAAATCATTATATTTCCATATGTATGTACTTGCCTTTGTCATTTTAGGGTGACTTAATGTGTCAATATCATTAATATGTCAGCGATGGATGTACAAATATTACATGCATGTTAATATTTTAACATTTGAATGCAAAAATCATCTATTTGGAGATATTTTTTTTTATAAAATCTAATGTATAATTACTATCATTAAATGGTTATTATGTCTAGAACCTTATATTATATACATTATTCATAACTATCCTAATCTAATAACCAACAATAATTTATGCTTCTTTAATTTATCATATTCGAGCTTTGATCATTGTTGTTTATACTTTACACTTTGGGTTTATCAATTAAATTTGTTTCTTATAAAATTACACATCTTATTTTATGAATTTCATGCCCGTAATTTAGGTATGACATTAGAAGGTAATTTAAGATGTTTTTTTTAGCTTATTCATTGATGATTCATTTATTGGATAAACTCTTGTGATAGTTGAATTTTATTTATAGTTAGATGAACTAACTCGGTTTCGTAGGATTTTGATGCCCGAATGATTTTATCGGTAGACACTATTGTTATTGAAATCATGTCTGTATCGATTATCTTGCCTCTATTTTAAGAGATTAGGTCAAGGCTAATCAGACTGTCTCCTCTAACTTGATAGAGTTAACTACACCTTTCGAGAAATGTAAGCAAGCAGGGAAAGCTATGAAAGTTATACGAAGGTGAAAAGCATGGTTTAGGAGAAAAATAAAACAACTTTTTTGAGAGATTTATAATATATAACACACAATTCTTATACACATACACACACACACACACACACACACACACACGTATCTAGCACCCAAAGTTTGATATGTATGCGTATGTCACATTGATGTAATAAGCTTATGCTTAAAAAAGTACTCATTAATACAGTGATGATGATGTTTTGATGCGTTGTTAATGATTTGAGTGTAATGTATGTAAATATGAATGTTTGTGTTAGATAGGTAAACACAAAAGAAAAATTAGCATGAGGAATCCCAAAAATTTTATGTGGAAAATCTTATTAGAGAAAGAATTATGAGGCCTGACACAGTCAAAATAATCAAATATATAATTGTAAGTACATATGTTTACTCTTTTCCTTGATCAAAGAAGATAAAATTATAAAATTGATAATCGTATTTGTAAAATAGTAATGTAGTTCTAATAATGATAAATGGGCAACGACAAATGTAGTTCTTGACTATAATAGTGATAGTTGGTCACAAAGGCTTAAGTGATGGTTGTAAAAGTAGCAATTGGTCGTGGAGGCCGCTGTTGAAAGTTGTTATAGTAGTAGTTGGTCACAAAGACTGTAATTGATTGTTATAAATGTAATAGTTGGTCATAAAAACTATAGTCAGTGGCGTTGCAACAGTGATAGTTGGCCAAGTTATACTAGTAGTAGTTGGCGATAAAGCTCATAGTTGGTTACAACAAAGATAGTAGTTGTGTAACAGCTTAAACTCTCACCCACCAAGGCATTGTTTGCTTTAGCTAAATGGCTTCATAATTTTTTTCCCATTGGTGTAACTTTCTAGGAGATCACACACCCTAGGAGTGTTCTAAGATAAGCATGCTTAACTTTGGAGTTTCAAATGAAATTCCATCGTTACACCAGAAGGTGTCTCAGTGTTTGAGAGTTCAACTTCAATCTACATAAAGGGTTTCACAATCTCCCCCACTTAAAAATTTGATGTCTGACCAAGAATCATCCACCAGACATGAGATTTTAAAAGTGACCCTTTAGATTCATGAGGTGCCTCCTAACATATAGCCCTTTGTCCCATCAAAGGCTCAAAAACGGCTCTCATGTTGTAGCATTTTGTTTTGCATGACACTTTGTTTTGTAAGGGAGGGGCATTTTGGCTTTTTTAATGCATAACTTACCTAACTATTTGATCAAGAGTTTCATGTTGATCCCCATCAATCATACATAATTTTTTTAATGATTTGTGTGATTTTATCAAGACAATCGAGCGATTATGGGCTTATCTCGAATTTGAAGTTTTTTTTACCAATCAATTGACGATGCAAATACTCAAAATATGCTCTCATTGCTTGGTATGGCCCTGGTTTGACTCTGATTGAGTCAATTTTAATATTGTTAGCTTCTTTTTATCAAGACAATCAATTTGAATACAAGCATGATGAAATCAGACTCAAATGATCTTGAATTTGAATTTGAAAGATCCTCTATAAAAATACATCGACATTCATGCTCTATAAAACTTAATTCATGACACATCATTATGCATATCATTTTTCGTATGTATAAGATGTGTGTATTCTAATTTTTAGAAGTTAAGAGATTAATATTTGATGTGATATGAAATTTTTGGATCATATAAATGCAAAAAAAAAAAAACTTTTGGGGTTAGATATGTAAATACATAAGAATTTGGTGTTATATCTGTAAATGCCTTTTTTAAAATTTTTTAAAGCTAAATAACAGAGTTGCATAGACTCAGAGCTTTGATTTATTTATTTATTTATTTATTTTTGCCTTGCTATTTCTAAAATTATTCGGTCTCCAATTTCATAACTATCATTTCTCTCCATATGGGTGCTGTTAAGCTTTACATTTGAACAAGATAACCCTTTTTTTTTAATATTTACATGCATACCACTCAATTCATATGTCTCAACATATTTAATTTGTTAAAGCTTAAGAAATGATGCTATTTTTTATGTGATATTTTACATAAAAAAGGCACAAGTGTGGATCTCGGGAGGATCCAAGTGCCGACAAGAGAGGAAGCAAGACAAAAGAGAGCCAACTGATAGCAGACCAATAAACACACTAATTCAATCAAAAGCAATCATCTAAGCAAAGACCGATCAAACCATGATTAGGAAAAGAAAAATGATTCAAATTCGAACCAATCAAACTAAAACAAGACATATACGCATCTGAGCTAACCATTACCAGAAAATCGAGCGAGGTTATTGACCCACATTCCGGTCTATCTGACTCGAGGAAAAACTTTGGTTCCTCATCATTAGGGTTGTTAAAACAGCTCGTTGTTCGCGAACAGCTCGTGTTCGGCTCGTTAAGCAACTCGTGTTTAACGAACGAGCCGAACACGAACAAGTTTTTAAAGCTCGAATTATAAACGAGTTGAACACGAACAACTCTTTGTTTGCTCGTGTTCGGCTTGTTTTAGTTAAAAATTAAAAAAAATTAAATATTTATTTATTTAATAATATATTACACATAGTATTTATATAATAATATATTATGTATATTTATATCTATGTTTAAATTGTAACTGCTCTTGTGGCAATGTGGTTATGCACATTGTTTTGCATATATCTGATCCATGTTCGAATCTTTCACTTTACATCTATTTTTTCAGTTTAATTTTAACGAGTCAATTTCGAACCGAACACGAACACAAATATATAAATTGAGCCGAACACAAACACACTGTTCATGAGTCTGTTTCAAACACGAGCCAAGCCTGAGCTCGCTCAAGCTCGGCTAGTTTACAACCCCACTCGCCATCCCCAACCATCGCACAAACACCGCGGAAGCACCTCATCACGTTTTAGGAATCAACAATACAATAAAGTCTTAAATTCGTCCTATAAGATTCTCTCCTCAAGTAACGAACCATCTATCAAGTTACAACGACTCGTACATTACTCAATAACCTAATCTCATTCTATCAATAGAAGCTCCTCCAAGATTAGAGGTACTATAATGAAACTATATCAATAGGAGAACTTTTAAAAAAAAAAAAAAACCACTTTTTTCCCATCTGCCACAGATCAAAAAACAGCATACAAAATGTACATTCAAAAAAAAAAAAGGAAAGAAACTCCAAATCAATTCTGGTTATTCACCAAAGGTACCAACTTTGACAAAACTGACCATCATCTTCATCACGCCGGAGCGGAATTAGACTGGGAGAAGCACCTATTAAGCAATCTCAGCAGCGCATTGGCCTTCCTCCTCGCCCTCATGGATCCACTAGCCGCCAAACTCTGCAGCGACGGCACGCTCCTCGCATTCATCAGCAACCTTCTCCCCATCTCCGCTCCCCCATCCTTACACAATCCCATCAGCACCGCAATCGCGTTCTCCTTCCCTTTCTCCGACCCAAACCTCATCAAATCTACCATTATCGCCACCACCACCTTGCTCTCCCCTATCACCCTCATCCCCTCCCTGCAATCGCAGAGCAGCGCGAGAACCGCCAGCGCCTCGTCCGTGATCCCCGCTTTCTCATCCATCAACAGCTCGATCAGCACCGGCACGGCTCCCGCCGCCACCACCGCCGCCTTGTTCGGATCATAAACTGCCAAATTCAACAGAGCTGTCGCCGCGTCTCTCTTCCCCGCCGGCGTGCCCTGCTTCAACAGCTCCACCAACCCCACCACTGCTTCTGCTCTCTTCCCGATCTGCACCTTACATTCGTTCAATATCGACAAGCTGAAAATGGTCGCCGCCGCGTTTTCCCTAGCCTCCATCATTTCCCCATCCCGCAGCACCTTTACGATCGATTCAATCGCTCCGGCGGCCATTATTAGGGTTTTGTTGTTCTCGAAGATGGAGAGGTTTAACAGAGCGGTCACCGCGTTCTCCTGCGTGCGGGGATCGCGGGAACCGAGGAGAGTGACGAGGAAAGGGATTGCGCCGGCTTCTGCTATTATGCGGCGATTATCCATGCCGGATTTGGCGAGCAGCCGGAGTTCGTATGCCGCTTGTCTCTGTGTTTCCGGCGAGCCCATCGCTAGTTTTCCGACTAGAAACTCCGCAGTCATTCTCACCGCCTCGATGGCCGCGCGGGTTTCTGAGATGTGATCGGTAGTGACGACCGCTGTATTGGGAGGTCGATGCGACGGAGTGGGGGAAAAATTGTGCTCTGTGCACCATTGCTCGACGAGACTCTTGAGATTGTAGTTTGGGATTAATGCCATATGACTCAGTTTCTGTCCGCTCTTCGGACAGGTTTGATGGCCGGATTTCAACCACCGGGAAATGGAGCTCCGATCGTAAGTATGGCCGGAGGCCAAAACCACCGGATCCTTCATTAAATCAAGAGTAATAGGGCACCGGAACTCGTCGGGGATAGTGTTGACGATAGGCTGCGATGTCGCTACTGACCAGGAAGACGATCGGCTGAGAACTTTGGGAATGGGGTCTGTCTGGCTGCAACGAAAGATGATGTTTTTACAATAGGAGACGAAGGAGATGAGATTATTTATGTTGGAAACAGCCATGAGACCACCAGTCCCTGCTTGCTTGAGGATTTCGGATTCAAGCCGTTTGATTTCCTCCTGGTAAGCTGCGGCTGTTCGTAATCCAATTCTGCTCATGATTTCTTCCACCTTGTTGAAATCGAGAAATCCCTTCTCTTTCGCCATGATGCAGAGAAGCTCCTCGCGGAGATGGGTTTCCCGGCTGTCAACAAACGTGCCGCCGCCTGCGGCGGCGGCGCGTTTGGTCTGACGGTGGAGAAGCTCGATCTGTTCGCGGATGTCCTGGGAGATGGGGAGGAGACTGAGAGGGAGGATATCGAGCGCCGCCATGAGCTCGTTGGTGGAGGAATGGAAGCGTTTTGCGAAGGATTCTGCATTGAGCAGAGTCCATAACGCACTTCCTGAGGAGAGATCGTTGAGGAGGGATTTTGTCCGGCGTATGACTGAGTACAGCTCGGTGAGGCAGAGAATGGAGGAGGGAGGGAGAGATCTGCCGCTGCTGCGTCTGGTGGAGTCATGGAGGTCTTCGAGGAAGGAGGAGATGAGCCTGGCGCGCGCAACGGCGGCGGTGGTGTTGCGGGTTTGGAGGAGAGGGAGGGAGTCGAAGGTGGTGAGATCGGCGGAGGAGTGGAGAAGAGATTCAATTAGTGAGTCTGGTGGGAGGAGGCCGGAGAGGGGAACTCCGGCGGTTGGTTCCGGTGGAGGTGGGTGAAGCAGTGGGTTCATGGTGAATGGAGCAGGGACAAAGGTGGGGAGAGGGGAATGGGGATGGATGGTTAGGTTTGGTTTGGATTGGGTGTAACGAGGAGGGAATTAAGAATTTGGGGGGTTGAAAGTTTAGTGTTTGGAGGTAGTGAGGGGGACGACAATGGCGGGAAGAGGAGGAGGTGCCATATGGAGGAAGGGAAACCTCGGCCAGGCTGGTGATGGGGGAAATATTCGTGTAAAGGCGAAAATTCTTAAAACAGTTATTTTATTTTATTTTAATAGAAATTTATATTTATATAAATACCTCTAAAACTTAAATATTTTAGAGATTTCAATGGTATATATGTAAATAGAAAGTTTAGATTTTGGCTCTATAAATATATAAGAACTATGTGGCAAGTATGTAAAAATACTTTTTTTTTAATAAAAAAGAATTAAAATTTAAAAAAAATTTAAATAAGTATACATAAGTTAATATTTTTATTTATTTTTTTTAAAGTCCACTATTTGGGTCAATGTTAAAAAACATTTAAATGTGGCGATTATTTTATTTATCAAAGTAAATATTTTCAAACATGTATGAATTTTATATTTTGTTCAAAAAAAAAATAATTTTTGTCGTGTAATATTAAGAAAAAGTATTTTATGATTTTGGTATTAAGTGTGTTAAACTTAATGACATGGCTTGATGGATACAAGCAAGCAGAATTGGAGAGCTCGTTGGGTGCAGACGAGCTCGTGGAGCATGGACAAATTTGGTCAGAGTCTCAGAAAAACTCGCGTGAAAAACAAGTATCAGAGGGTTTAGTCAGAGGAGGTCCTGTAAAATCTAACACACTGAGGCACTCGACAAAGGAGATCACCAAGTTTTTCTGAGAGGCAAGTCTTGTAGCCATCATCTCCACGGGTATGGTTAGTGTGTATGGCCGATCCCATTAAGGTCAATGCTTCAAATACATGGTGAATGGGCTCGATCCACTAGACCCCAAAAGAACCATATAATGTATAGGCTTTCCTATTATTTTGAAGATCTATTTCTATATGTATGTAGAGGATAGTGCTTTGAGGACATGATGAAGGGTAAAAGGTGTGATCATTTTCCATTAGGCATGTAACTTAGGAATTTGTGGCTGCCCACTCTGAAGATGTCTATAAATATCATGCAAATCATGCTGCAAAAACTTTGGTTTTTGAAAACATGATCATTGTTAGTAGGATTTTTAAAAAATAGAGAAAATGGAAAAGTTTTGAACTTTAGAAACTCTCATTCAATAAGCCTCTCCATCTCATCAATTAAAGTCTACATGAATTAATCAAATATTAAAAATTAATAAAATAAGAATTTAATATTATTATTTTCTAAAGACAATTTATAAAATTAAGAAATATGGATTTTTTTTATATGTACTAAGTTATTTTCTTAATTTGTGCATTAAAAATGGTTTGATTGTGTTTTTTTTCTGGCGTTAAAATTTTGTGAACCTGCGTTTTTCAACTGCAAATTTTATTTTATCTCATATTAGAAAAAGGAAAAATTTTACATTCAGAGTCCGGGAGTGCGGACTTCTAATAATGTGCCGCCACGTGGAGGTTATTATGGTGTTATTGAAGTGAAATCACAGATGTTAATAACGGGTTAATAGAGTGTTATTGCAGTGGATTATTGTTGTGGAACCACGAAAGTTATTGGATGGTTATTGCTGGGCTTATGATCGGGGGGTATTAATGCGGAACCTCAGGTTATTGCAAGAGTTATTACATGGGGTCATTGTGGGGGTTATTGGAGTTAAATAGCGGAGATTATTGAGAGGTTATTTCGGCATTATTAGAGTTAAAGCTCCAATAACCCTTCCAATAACATCAACGGTTTCACTCCAATAACCTTCGTTGTTTCACTCCAATAACCTTCGTGGTTCTACTTTAATATTTTTTTTTTTGTGAGCCCGATATCGCACACATTGCGGCATATTACTATAGTCTGCGCGAAGAGCTGTGTCGGAACTTCAGATTTAAAATTTTCTCTTAGAAAAAATATTAAATAATTTCTTTTAAAATGTATTAATTTTATCTTTGTACATCCAAAAATCAATCTTTTTTACAACCTATTTTTTTCTCACCAATATTATTTCTTTTTGGATGATTACATACAAATCACCCCAAACATTGATATTTACAAATTAACCATCAAAATGTTTAAACTACTGAGAATTTGATAAAAATGAAAAAGATGGGTCGGGATTTCACCATGAATTTTGATATTTGAGAGGGAATTTGATTTGAAAAATAGATGAAAGAGAGCGGTTGATTTGTAAATAAGAAGTTTCGGGCGGTATGTCTGCATCTGTATGTTATGTGGCTTGAATCTAATCTTAAGCGAATAATGTTTTCTTCTTACCACTTAATAAAAAACTCCTACTCAAAAAAATCAATTTTCACTAAAAATTAAACAAATGTCTTAAACTCCTTTCAATTTACAAATAGATTTAAAACATGAAACGATAGATTTAACTTAAAATATGACTACCTTCTAGATGGATGATCCATTTGTGGTGTTTAGGCCTATAAAAGACAACTCAAATCACATTTTAAATTAGAGAGTTTTGCGTACATAGTGTTGAATCTGACGTCGTCCGAAAAACATGCTTAAAGAATGAAACGTTCAATTGGGAAGCAATTAAGAGAGAGAGCGAGTGTCTGTGTGTGAGAGTGTGAGTGAAGGCGCGCTAGCAGATAAACAAAAGGAATCATTTATTTATAGCCCTACATCTCAATATTACAGAAGTGCATATTGAGCCCCTAATCATTAACCTTTAAGGGGCATTTTGGTAACTTACAAGGTTATTTGCATATAACAAAACAAAAGACCTATTTGATCGATAAAGGTCGCCTAGATCCCAATATTATAAGAATACATATTTGCCTCCTAATCGTTAATCTTTCAAGGAGGCTTTTTTTGGTAATTTACAATGTTATTTGCATATAGTAAAGCCCGGGACCTATTCGATTGATAAGGGTCGTCGATCGGATGACAGGCATTGGTTCGATCGATTTATGGTCCGAAAGAGTGCTCCCCATTGACCTTTTTGAAGGTTGATGACCGTCCCAAAGGACTTCTTCTTGTTATCTTCTGTCGATCGTTCGGGTAAGATATTTTTTCCATTGCTACTAATCTCAAGCGATCGTCAATTACTACATATAATCGATTGTACTTTCTTCCTAAGTCGCCCATCTACTT
Source organism: Phalaenopsis aphrodite (assembly GCA_003013225.1). Taxonomy (NCBI): domain Eukaryota; kingdom Viridiplantae; phylum Streptophyta; class Magnoliopsida; order Asparagales; family Orchidaceae; genus Phalaenopsis; species Phalaenopsis aphrodite. The sequence goes on from NEWO01000067.1 coordinate 1,274,464, forward strand.
TGAGATTCATCAGAACATATTTCTATGTGTTCTCGGGTTGTTTTTGTGCCTCGGTCATATCATCGGTCAGTTCCTCTTCTCCACAAGGCCATATTTGGTGTTGTCCTAGTACAGTCCGTCGTTGGGCTTTTTCTGCGGGTGGATTCCCCTCCTTCCATTATTGGTCGGCGGTTTTCCTTGAGGAGAGTTATCTGTTTTCTTGTCGTGCTAGCTCTCCATCTAAAACTGGGGAAAGGGGGGGAGAGGGGGTGCTAGAGCAGTGATTGCCCTAAGGACCTCGACGAACTATCTCAACATCTAGTTGGTGATATGGGTTCTTAAGCCTTGCATCCTTTACTAAATAAAATCTTTCATAAACCCTCGGATACATGATACTTCACATATGTTCCTCTAACTATACTCATCTTGTTGTTGTTGTTTTTGTTGTTGTTGTTGGGTTTCTCTTCGTGTTGAAGGCATATTTCTACGCTCACTGCACCTTAAAGGATGTTGAATCTGAGATCGTCCGGGAAACACGCCCAAGGAATGAAAAGTTCTAGTAGAAGACAATTAAGAGAGAGACGGAATGAGTGATAGTAAACAAGCAAAATGTATCATTTATTCATATATGAACCTGTATTTATAAGCCTAGGTACCAATATTACAAAAGTATATATTAGCCTTATAATCATTGACCTTCAAGGGTTTTTTTTTTTTTTTTGTAATTTACAAGGTTATTTGCATATAATAAAGCCCGAGACATGTTTGATCAATAAGGCTCGTTGATCATCAAACAAGTCTTGGTTCGATCGATTTATGGTCCGAATGAGTTCTCTCATCTCTCGTTTTGAAGGTTGATAACCCTCCTGAGGGACTACCTTTTGTTATCTTCTATGAATCATTTGGGCGAAGTATTTTCTACGTTGCTACCCATCTTAAATAATCGTTTATTGCTATGTCAAATCAGTGGTACTTCCTTCCTAGGTTGCTCATATGCTTTGAGATTCGCGCATACATATTTTTGTGTGTGTATACCATGTGATTCTTATTTATTTTAAAAGTTCACATTTAATTTTTATTTATGTTTTTTTTTCTATAAAATCATATTAAAAATATCAATATTTTCAAGTGAAATATCATATAATTCACTTAAATACCACATAATTTTTATGTATTAAAAAATCTTACATCTAAAATTTGACATTTATGTTTATAGCACAGTGTCATAAACCTAGGCATGCACTTCTAAAAAATAACAATGGTGTTTTATACAAATATGGTTATATATAAATTTTTTTACTTAATTTTTTGAATCTAGCCGATCTGCGGAAATAGTTGTATCCATTCTTCTCGAAAGGACAGTCTAGCTCACTTGTCCGAGGTGAGCTATAAGAAAAGACTATCATGACTAGTAAGGATAATTGTCTATCAATCACTAAAAGCTTTGCCTGACATTTACAATTCAGTCGTTTCATCAAGAGAATAGAGATGAGAGTCACACTAGTCCGCCTGACACCCACATCACATTCTCTTCATCAAGAAACTAGAGAATGACGTTATACAGTACTAAATGTGTCTCATTTATTATTGTATTAGTTTTCCCCCTTTGTGTGTAAAAGGAAAGTCAAAAGGAATTCAAGAGATCATTTTCTTTCAGTGAATTTTCTAACGCTCCCTCTCTTTAAAATCTTGTAACTCAGAGAACCTCTGACAAGCTCGTCTTTTCCGACTCACTGGAGATAACAACTCTGTATATTCTCTAAGATTATCTCTCTCTCATTTTCTCTTTGTGATACAAGATTTTTGTCGGATTGTACGAAATCACAAATAATACGAGACCCAACTTGTCAAAAAAATTCATCAATGATACTTTTGATGTAATGTTAAGAATTTGAGTGTTACACATGTAAATATGAATCTTCAGATAATAGATAATGTAAATACATGTAACGGTATGGTATATATGAAAAACATCTTGACTCCCATCGCTCTGCTCCACTAAGCTCCTTACCCGTCCACAGGTACCGCCGACCAAACTCAGTCTCATCGTTAGATCTGTTTCGTTCATCGCTTTCATCGATCGATCAACCTTCCTCGATTCAGTTGACTTCTTCCTTCTTCTTCTTCTTCCCTACCGACTTCAGTTAATCCCATGCATATACAGAGGAGCTCATTGCACAGCAATGGGAACGCCCTTCTTCCATGAGTTCAAGAAGCAGGCTTCATACTTCCTCAGAGAAAAGATCAAGCATGCTCGCCTGGCTCTCACAGATGTCACTCCTGTGGAGCTGTGAGTTTCCTTTTTCTATCCTAGTTTTCTTCTGAATCTTCTAATTTGTGATGATGATTCTCATAGGCTGACTGAGGACGCCACCAGTGGGAATCCATGGGCGCCGGATGCGAAGACGATGAGCTTCATATCAAGAGCTGCTTTTGAGATTGATGATTTCTGGAGAATCGTTCAGATTCTGCACAAAAGGTGTTTTTTTTTAATGAAATTTGGGATTTTTATGCAGATTCAGCTTTAGATCTGTCTTCAAGTTAAGATTTTGTTAATGTTTGTATTGTTTAGAATTGAATTTGACCTAGAATCAATCACCCTTGCTCTTCAATCTGAAAGACTTCTGTTTGTTTGTTTGTTTGTTTGTTTTTTTTTTTTTTTTCTTACACGGATTAGGCTCGCAAAGTTTGATAGAAAGTACTGGAGAGAGCCCTACAACGCACTGGTGCTTCTTGAGCATCTTCTAACTCATGGGCCGGAGAGTGTTGCAGATGAGTTCCTGTGTGATAAAGATGTCATAAATCAATTGGGCAATTTGCAGCATATCGATGAGAGAGGGTGAGGAACATAAAAATTGTGCTTTTTATTTTTCTAATGATTTTTTCTTAGAATTGGAAGATTAAGAGGTATTTTCGTAGGTTTAATTGGGGGTTTGCTGTGAGGAAGAAATCAGAGAGGGTGTTGAAGCTGCTTGAGAAGGGGCAGGTGCTGAAGGAAGAGAGAGATCGAGCTCGAAAGGTTACAAGAGGGATTCAAGGCTTTGGAAGCTTGAATCAGAGATGGTCCTCGCAGGCTGCCATGGATGGAGTTGAGCAATCTTCTGATTATTTTGGGAGGTGGAATTCACATTATGAAGGATACAGCCAGCAGGATGATGAAGATCAACATAGTTCTAATTCTGATTCTGAAACTGCTGATTTGAAGATGATGAAGAAGAAGAAGAAAGTTTTAGCAGGTGAAGGATCCATTAATGGTGAAATTGCTGCTAACGGCAATGAAAGTGCAGGCGGAGAAAAGGCGAGTATTCCTACCGAAGAATCGAAGGTGAAGTTGGAGTTACAGGATGAAGAGCATCCATTTGATTTCCATGAGCTTCAGAGAAATGAATCAATGCTTCTACTGAGGCAATTTTGAGAAAAAAATGGCTTTTTTATATCCGAAACTTCTGAGGTTGCTCCACCGACTCAGTGTGCAGCCAACTAAGACCACAAACCAATGGAAAATGGTCTGTTAGAGTTTTCTGTTGCAGAATACAAAAAACTATTGCGTGCGGACGGAATAAGTGCAGATTTACTGTCACAATATCACCACCATACCACCAATCAGCATATGAGAATTCTGCACGTAATATTCGCTGCAGAATACACCGCAGAATACACCTAAGCTTTTGTCCTTCTTTTCCTGTTTGTTTCTGGTTCTGCTTTATAATGTTGATAGGAAGTGAATTATAAGAATGTTGCTGATAAATTTTATATAAAAGTTTGAATTTTTCAGTAGTCCGCGTGCTTATCTGTACTGCTTGATATTATCGTTTTGAAGCTAACCTCGTAGAAAGATATTTTTGTCATGTCGCATCCAAATTTTTCTGAATTTATGAATTAGGAAAACAGAGATTGGATTTACAAATGGATCCATTAGAGCTTCAGGCAGCCATAGATCTAAATTTTCACATTTAGCAGGGATGCAAATAACATGGTGCTGTCTAATGTCCTAAATGCAATTCATCTTGGTATTACAGGAAGCACCATTTGTGCTGAGATTGGATTATATCTTTAAGTGTGGTAGAGTATTTTCATATTCTGTAAAGCAGCTAAGTAACAAATGAATATGTTATATTGCTTTTTTCAAGGATTTAGTTGTCAACCCAATGCTCTCTCTCTCTCTCAAATTCTTAGATATTTTTGTAAGTTATTTATAGTATATATTTTATAATATTGAGTACAGATTGTTTATTCCTCTTTTACTTTTATGTTAGCCTTGTGCACTTCAGAACTCTGAAAGAGCTTCTGATAGAATTGAAGCACTGAAAAATTTGTTTTTTCTTCCTCCCTGTTTATCCCGTTATCGTGTGAATTGAATTGAATCTCTTTCCTTCTGCGTCGCAGCCTTCCCATTTTGTATTTCACAAATCTTCCTTTTCCTTTCCCGTTACCATCCCGATTTGGCTCCCACCCTCTCCTTGACTGCCTTTCCGATTTGTTGATTGTCATCACACCATCTTTATTATTATTATTATTATTATTATTATTATTATTATTATTATATTTTTTATGTTTATTTATTAATATTATGTTCTATTTTATTTGAATGAGTTGAATTGATTCATTAAAGTTTCAAATATTTTGTGATTCATTTAAATGAATTTTATTTTGAGGTTTAAAGAATTATTAAAAAAATTTTGTAAAGCGAATGTGCTAGTCACATGTTGGGTTTCAACCTAAACATATGTTCTACATCCACTACCCAAGGGTTTCTTAAAAAATTTTGTAAAGCGAATGTGCTAGTCACAAGTTGGGTTTCAACATAAACATATGTCCTACATCCTCTACCCTAGGGCTTCCATTTCACATGTCAGGAATGTAATAGGTAAAAAAAGAATAGCATTATTGTATGTTTAAACAAAGCACGTATAATCAAGTATAATAAACGAGAACGTAGTATAATGTACCTGCCGCCTCTATACTATTTCAAATAACCTTTTTTTTTTTAAATCATAATATATGGTCTCATAACAATTAATTTATAAATGCCAACTTTGGAACATAAATGAAAGGATAAAAAAATATCAAGTAAGGTTGCTAGAAGAAGCTAGGAAAACTTCATCGGTTCCACGCTTAAACCGAAAAGAATTCCCAAGTAAGTGTCGTTGTGAAGTGTGTCATCGAGGAGGAGGGTAACGAGCTTCCTAAGCAAATCTTAAACATGAAGCAATAATAAGATGATATACCTACAATCCGCTCAATTCTTATGTGTCTACATGTATCTCACACCTAAACTTTCATATTTACATACAGAGTACTAAAATCTTTAATATCACACAAAAATATCACCATTTTTTTCATTTTTAAGTGAAATACATTTTTTTATGCATAGGTTGAAAGCACCAAATTACTATGTATGTAAATATAAAAATTTAGATGTGAGATATGTGAGTTCATAAGAATTGTGTGCTATGTATGTAAATTCTCAAAGATTTATATATATATATATATATATTATGTGGCATGAATGATATGGATGGTATAAATGTAAAAATGTAAGTTTAGGAGTTAGACATGTAAAATGCAAAGTTTACACGTAAGAATTTTCACCAACTGGATCTTGCTACAAACCCGGCAGCCACCAATCCACAGACATAGCTTCAGACCAACGAGCACCAGCCTCATCAGTGTTACTCTTCTGCTCTTCCACCACACTCCTCAGCTCATCCATCAAGCTCTTCTGCTCCTCCTCAACGGTGTTCTGCAGTTCATCAACCACATGAAGCAGAACCGAGAACTGTTTCTTCCTGTCCATTGCAAGTGTGATCACTTTCTTCATGAAAATAGGATAGTACTGTGGAGCAGCAAGATCTTCCAGCCTTGTAAGAAGCTCTGGTACATCATCTGATAAGAAATAATCCTGAACAATGGTCACAGATTCTTTCTTAAATTTTATTTTCTTCTCTCCTTCTATATCTCTGGAGTCCGTATTAGCAACACAGGACTTGAAGGAAGGGTGGGCCAAGCGAACCTTCAGAAATTGCTTTTGGAACAAATTGTTGGAACTCAGTTTTGGCAGAAGGAATATCAAGAGTCAAGTCCTCAAGACACTCAGCAAACCTATTGAATCCTTTTCGCGTCTTACCTTCTTCAGCAGCTTCTTTCAAAAGATTAAAGATAAGAGGTTGAGATGATGGTGTTTACATGGCAAGGGTAATGACAAGTTTAACAACCTCATGGTGGAAGAATTAGACACCGAATTCCCTAATGCAACAACCCAGTCTCCCCTGTATTTCCACTTTCAATTTATCCTCTCAATAGATCCGATATCTTCTTCTTCACCTCTTCAACAGTGAGGTGAGTGCTACCTCCCCATTTGCGCTCAACTAAATCAGCATGATGAGGAGCTGAAAGATAGTTCTTTTCAGCAATTTCAACAACCTGAAACCCCTTAGAATTTTCAGGAAGCACTTTCTTCGCTCTGTTGAGAAATGCAAAAGGTAATGCATCATCAACGGCAGCTCGAGTAATGAAAAGAGCCAATACTTCAACTGCATCAAGTACGTCAACTGCCGAATCCTCTGCTGACTCAAGAAGTATAATAAAACCTTGGCTAATCTGACATGCGCTTATTACATAAGCATAAAGAGCCCAAAGTAAAACTGAAGCCATTTCATTCTCCTTGGCATGCCTATCCATTGCCATAGAAATCAATTTCTTAATAAAATAATGATGATACCCATCCAAACAAAGATCTCTGATGTCGGAAGCCGACAGTTCCACATCTCCTGTGGTGAAATACTCCTCAATGATTGATGTCACGGCCCTTTTGTGGTCATCACGTGGGGAAGAAAAAGTTGCACCTGCTAACTGATAAGGCTCCTTACCGCTGTCATAATTTGGATCATTACGATCAAGGGGAGCTGCAGAACCAGTATCAAGTAGTTTACCCCATGTTCCTGTGGGGAGAGAGAGAGAGGCGGCGAAGAACAGAATCAGGAAGGGAAGCGACTTCATCTAGATTGGATCTGAAACCTCAAATGTATGTACTAATTTGATTGCCCAAAATACTGTACATTCCAGCTTCTGAGCAGCGGCGCTTATATCCAGCTCTTGAGATATGCTTATAAAAACAATGAATTAGTTAAAAAAAATACGGACATCGGAGAACTTTTTGAAGTTCAAAATCGCCTCTTGGGGCAGAGGAAGAAAAATTAACGTTGGAAAAGATCTCTCAAAACTCTCAAGCAGATTCTCGAAGATGGGAATGTTGTAAAGCTCCACAAACTGTTCTCATAGAATTTGATTCATCCTGTCCACGTCACATGCATGCGTCCAGAAAGAATCTTGCACCCCTGCGAAATTTAAACCAGAATTCCTGCAAGAAAAAGCGTCATCATCATATGGGAACCATCCAGAGAGCGAACAAAATTTCGAGGAAAAGCTGTCTTTTGCTGATTAGCTGCAACCAAACAACTATCCCTTTTTAAAGCCAAAACTTGAAGCGAGGTTCTTATAAGATGTCTTTCAGAATTTCTGTAAGGCTGAATAACCGGCAATCCAAGGGGAGTTGTCTACCTTACAGGCTGAATCTCTGAAGCAATAATCTTTGTAGAATCACCGAGCCATTTCATGATGCTTCGACACGAAAGAGCCACCTGTCATCAGTGATTTTCCTTTTTCTATCGATCTCCTTCTTATTTGCTCTCTGGCACCAGCATTCTTTGCCACATTGTCCATACAATCCAATCGTAGAAAAAGATGTGGTACTGCAAAAATTGCTACCTCGATTCCAGCACCCAACTCCATCAAAAGATCACCGGCAACTGCAACGGCACCGCCTTCAGGGATCCACATCTTTCCGTCGATCTCCTCGCAGCAGAGAACCCTAGCTTGGACTGCCACCGTGTCGTTGGTGTCCCCACCGAAACTGACCTGCGAGGTCACAATCTGATCGGAGCCATGAGAGGCGGCGGTAGCAGCTTCGGGGAGGAAGCGAGAGCGGCGGTACGCATGACGGACAAAATGCGCCAAGGAATAGATCATGGGAGACGAGCGAAGCGGAGCTTTTAAAGCCGCCATTGGAAACTTTAACTAAATTTTGCTTAATTAATCATGCAATATGCTCATTTATTATAAAATTTTACATTAATTTTAATTTTATTATTATATACTATAAAAAATAGGACTTATTGATTGATTTATATTATATTTTTATTTTTATCAATTATTTTATATTCTTTTTCTTACTTTTTTTTTTCAATTTAAATTTCGTCATGATTTAAGACGAACTCAAAATGTATTTATCTTGAATCAAATATATGACTTTAAAGTAAATTTTAAGCTTGAAGTTACGTTTCTACGCTAGAAAGGGTTGCCTGGGGTACTTCCAAACCTATAAGAACTCAACTCGAGTTTTAACAATTTGACCCCAATCAACTCAACCAAGGTTTGAGGATTCAATGTCAAATACATGAAACTATAAATAGTTATGAAATAATTTGATTTCTAACTGATGTGGGTCTTGTCACTAGCCTTCTAAGAGAGCTGCTAGGAAATCATGGGCTATAACCAAGATTCTACAGAGTGGAAAAATAATACCTTATAAAAATGAGGACAACATACCCTAGTTTTAGCAATAAGCTCGTGTGAGAGCAAATTGTTATGTTTTGTTTCTTATGTTTGTTTTGTCTTATTTACTAGTTATATATATATGTTTTGTCTTATTTACTAGTTGTATGTATTTGTTTTGTCTTTTGTTTGTCTTTTGTGGATTGTGAATATCTTTTTTATGTTATGATTTGCTAAGTTAGTATTGTAAGGGCTACAACAAGCTTGTGATGTGTTAACTTTGTTTTGTAAAGTGTTGTGGTAACTCTAGGCTTTTGTAGTAAACATAAGTTTTATTTTCCCTGTTGAGTCTTTTAGAGTTTTGATGTTTGTCTTAATTGGTCAACGGTGGACATGTGGGCTATCAAAATAAAAGGATGAACTATGAAACGAGGAACAACAAAAAAAATGAACAACAAATGATGAACAAGGAAAGGATGAGAAACGAGGATGAACCCCATAAATCTCAAAGAACGAACTAAGATATCCAGATGATACGGTTGACAAACGACTTGCTTTAGGTATAGGATTGGATATCCAACTTTCATTCTTTGTTGTCTTGATTTTGTGTTGTTTTATGTTTTCTTGTCATCGATTAGAATTCTGCTCATTTTTTTAGGTTTGTTCTTGATGTTTGCTTTTGTCTGGATTTATTGATAAGCTCTTTAAGGACTAATTTTCTACTCAATTTAACTTAAATTTAACTTTTCTAAATCAATATGCATAACTACAACAATAAAATAAAAATAACTTGTTGCATTCACATCTTAGAAGCATAACTACATCTAAAAAATAAAATTGAATGAAATAAAATAAAATTAGAAATCTTTTCGATTCAGAAATAGTCACAAAAAAACACATTTAGACATATGCATCCATATTAATGATTTCATTTGTCTTTAAAACTCTCACTTATTGTACAAAAAGGGTGATTTGTCCTTTGAGAATTAGTTTTATAGAAGGAGTTTGTCTTTTCATACCGACTTGGATGATAAAGTAATCTTTTATGCATTCACCATTAAGCAGTTTTTTTCTCACTTTACACTAAAAGTTAACTAAATAAGACATATGAGTGCGACAAGCAAAAACATATATAAATTTAAAATCATAAAAAAAGATATTTCCATTAATCTTAAGATATTGCAATCCATTCATATTTAGACTTCTTGATTTTATAATCAAGTTGTAAGACGTGTTTTTATTAATAAATAACAGTCTATTTTATCTTGCATTTCATGAGACTGGTCATTAATGATTTTATTACGATTTATTGGGTTCATATGACAATCTTATCCAATCGAAGTTGTAAGCCCAGTCAAGTTGGACTTGCCCAGTCCTTTATGAAATCATGCTATATGTTTTTTTTTTTTTTTTTTATATTTTACTTTAGATTTGCCTTTGAGGTTCTGCTTCTTTCGCGGATATAACATTTAGTTTTAGGATTTTAAGTTTACTCGTCTAGTTATGACATAAATCTTCACATCCTAAGTTTTCTCATTATGGAACATCACGTGATATAATTCCTATTATTCTAATAAAATGTCAATTCAAATATTAAAAATCTATTCAATTTGATAAATGATAAAGCCAAATAATTAGACAATTGAAGTGTTTTTATTAGAAAAGACAAGAGTCACACTCAGCTTTATTCAAAGCAAAAAGATACAACTTAACCCAAAAAAAATAAAATAAAAAACAACAAAACTAAAGAGAAGACATACCAAAAAAGAGCCACAATACAAGATGAAGCTCGAAAAAACATATAGACAGAAAACACAACAACAATAAAAACACATCAACTCTAACATTTGGAAGAAGAAGAGGAATACCACTTGAATCAGCACCAAACAATCTCAAGAAAATCCAAGATCCAAATAATCCTCCAAAAATGTAAGACAACTCCAACATATGGAAGAAGGAGAAGAACAATATGGATCAATAAAAGACGACACTACTACATCAACAACACACAACACGACTTAAAATAACAACGAACAAGATCTAACCATAAGCTCGAATACAAGATAAGTAAAAAAACTGACAAAATATGGATTTAAAACATATATCCCTTGAAGAAGAGTCAAAACAAAAAGTTCAGTCAAACCCAAAACCTCCAGAGTGGCAAGAAATACGGTATTGAAAATATAGTTAAGTCAAATCCAAAATAAAACTAAGCAACTACAAAGAATACCTCAATAATATAAGCAATAAACTATAAGGATGCCTAATTCAATGCAACAAATACAAAATAAATCTATATGCACCTCAAATATTAGTTATGATTTTTCATTAAATGTTTGAAACATAATTTTCGTCCAAATTTAATGAAAAAGAGAAATGTAAATAAGAACATCATGAAAGAATTTCTAAAGAATGACAAAGTTAGAGGGTAAAGAATGAGAATAATTGAAATAATACTAAGACTCTCATATCATATGACATTTCCTATTTTTTCTAATTTGGGTATTGAAAAAATGTATTTCACTTTTGGTCTTTTCAATTTGAAATTTCAAATGCACGTAATATTTTTCTCTGCGGGGGCCCACAAATATGGAATTCTCGCATTTTAGGGTAGGTTTGGCGTAGCTACAGTTTTTAAGCTTTTTTGTTGAGCTATACTGTCATAGCAAGCTGTTGTGGGGAAGCTGCTGCGTCGAAGTTGTCTGTCTGTTTGTTGCAGCTATGTAAAAACAGCTATATGACAGTTGTTTCTAGAAAATAACAATTCTGCCCCTGCCAATTTTGCATGTTGGAAACCCTCTGGAGCCGGTCCAAAGCTCTCAAGCATGTCGTTTTCATGCAAAAGCTTGCACTTTATTTTCAATATCTTAGAAATATCAAATATGTGCAAATTAATTGCATTAATTTTACAGAAGTTTTGAGACAGATAATTAAACTGATATAGCACAAATGCAGCTATCGACAACAAATCAAATATATAAAAATAAAAAAGAAATTGTTCTCTGTTGGAATCCTCTTATCCGGCAATCTTCCCTAAGATTTGATATCCCATCATCAACTAACCAAAGCTGAAGCTAGTTCGTCTTTCAAATCCCAGAAAGAGGCGATCATTTTCTGTCTGGACACCTTACGTACCTCTATGTGCGTTGCAATGTATTAATAAGTTATTTTTAGATTATTTCCGACTTATTTTCATATTTCTGGGTTATTTCAAAATTATTGAAAGTAACCCAGAAATAACATGAAAATAACTTAAAAACACTCTGTGCAGGACGTAGAGCTAAGTCAGGAATCCACACAGAAAGATTTTTGCACAAAGTGAGACCATTTAAGAGAATAAATTCATTATCGCTTTTGCCGTGCCTCATCATCCCGAGTCGGGCGAAGGACCCTTAGCTTCATTCGCGGTTTACCATACCGTAAGTGATTTAAAATTTGAATTATTGGTTCCTCCGGAGCAACATCAAACTAACGGTCGAATCCGAACCAGACTTCTTCTTCCGAACCCTCCTCCCCGCTCCCTTGGCTTCTCTCCCAATCTCTCTCATTAGCTCCTCAATGGAATCTCCCATGACCAGAACCCGATCCACCACCTTCCCCTCATCCCACATTAGGGTTCTTCTCAGAGTTCGGCCCTTCTTGCCCCAAGAGATCGAGAAAGACGGAAGCAAACCAATCTCCTGCATCTCACTTGTCAATCAGGCAGGCGAAGAAGTCACTGTACAGCTCAAAGATCAAATAACAATGTAAGAAACCTCTCTTTCTCTCTTTCTTTCTTCTCCCTAAACTCAATTTTAAATCTCTGCACGATCCTGAGTCGTCTTCGCCCCGTTAATCTGCAGCCGAAACGAGTGGTACAAACTTGATTCCTTCTTCGGGCAAGAAGATCCGATTAATCAGATTTTCAGTGAGGAGATTAGCGCTGCTATCCCAGAGATCTTTCATGGCCGCAACACCACCGTCTTCGCCTATGGAGCAACAGGAAGTGGAAAGACGTACACCATGCAGGTTTCAATGAACTAAGATCTGCTTTTCATTATCAATAATTTGAGTTTCCATGAAACGTAATGGCTGATGAAGCAGGGTACAGAGAATGAACTTGGTCTCATTCCCTTGTCCATGGCAGCCATCTTGTCTTTAAGCAAGAAAACGCAGAGCACAGTGGAGATTTCGTATTACGAAGTTTATATGGATCGGTGCTACGATTTGTTAGAACCCAAAGCGAAGGAGATAGTGCCCCTAGAGGATAAGAATGGTAGAGTTCAGCTCAAGGGGCTTTCTCTGGTAAGCGCTTCATGCTTCCATTGTTCTCGAGAAAGTTGGAAAAAAACTATGGTTTTTATGGTTTTCTTTGGTAATTCGTAGGTTCCTGTGTCCTCCATGGAGGAATTCTATGAAGCTTTCTCCATTGGCGTGCAGAGAAGAAAGGTTGCTCATACTGGACTTAATGATGTTTCTAGTCGCAGCCACGCTGTTCTTGTTATTGCAGTTAACAATGGAGGTGTTAAGGGAAAGCTCAATCTTATTGACTTAGCAGGTCTTTAAAAAATTGTTCTTTTTGTGAGATTTTGATTTGATTTTCTGTTCTAAATATTATTTAGGGGGCTGTCTGGTAATGGATTTAGAGGAGCATTTAGGCAGGATTTAAGCGGAATCTTGCTAGACGATTATTTTGGATGTTGTAAATCGTGCTTTGGATTTAAGGCGGTAACTGCCAAACAATTTTCTAGATTTACGGGATTCACTAAATTCATTGCCAGACAGTTTTCAGGATTTAACCCATTCAGGATTAAGTAAATACGAATTTACTGGATTTACTATATCCTAATAATTCAAATCACATCTGTTGTCAGACAACGCCTTAATGTTATGGAATCTTTGAGTTATCCAGGTAATGAAGATAATAGAAGGACGGGCAATGAAGGGATAAGAGTTCAGGAGAGCGGGAAGATAAACCAGAGTTTATTTGCTTTGTCTAATGTTATATATGCTTTGAACAACAATGAAACAAGAATTCCCTTTAGAGAGAGCAAATTGACACGGATATTGCAGGATTCACTTGGAGGAGATAGTCATGCTTTCATGATTGCTTGCCTTGTAAGTCCTTACTTATTTTATTTTTTAAAATTTTATTTGGAAGATTCACATATATACCACTAAATTCCCATGTATTTACACAACTGGCACTTGAACTTCAGCTTTCTGCAAAGTTCATGCGTAAGATATGTAAATACATGGGAACTGAATGGTATGTATGTAAATGCCACTTTTCATGATTGCTTGCCTTGTAACTTTTGCACTTGAACTTCAACTTTTTGCAAAGTTCACGCGTAAGATATGTAAATACATGGGAACTGAGTGGTATGTATGTAAATGCCACTTTTCATGATTGCTTGCCTTGTAACTTTTGCACTTGAACTTCAACTTTTTGCAAAGTTCATGCGTAAGATATGTAAATACATGGGAACTGAGTGGTATGCATGTACATGCCCCTTTTCATGATTGCTTGCCTTCTAAATTAATAATGACTTGAGATTTGGGTTTCTATAATGCTTTACGTTTATGATTTTATTGTTCATGATTCAAGATTTCAAGGTTGGTGAGTTTTACAACACCATCAAAGATGACAGACTCTGTTAGCATCAGGATTGGTTTTAATTTGGATTGTGACATCGCCATGATAAGAGCTAGGCAACATAATAGAACTTTTTATGGAGAAATTTCAACACAAATTATGCCAAATTCATTTACTAGCATACATTGTTTTATCAATTACTTACATAAGAAGAACATTCCTTGGAATGTTAACCCAACTATATCTAAAATTTGAGGCTTATTATCAGTAATAAACACCTCTAAGAGTGGGTCACAATAAACAACAAGGGCATTTACATAAATGCCACACAATTCTTATACATTTACATATCTAACACTGCAAATTTTGTATTTACA
>NEWO01000067.1:1293081-1395972 GCA_003013225.1 Phalaenopsis aphrodite
GAATATTCAAAAGTTACATTGTGATTTTGATCTAAGTGTTTTTGGTATTATGGAGCCATTTCATTTTTAGTTGGACAAAAATATGTAGAATTTGTTTGATTGTATGATAGTTGTCCTAAATGAATTCTTTGAAATATTCTAGATGTAATATCGTGTTTTCTATGCGAGTGTTTTTGGCACCATATGCCACAATATTTGTGTTTTTGATATATTTTGTTTGATTGTTTTTATAATAGTTGGACTTTCAAACGATTTCAAGAGTTTAGTGTAAGTTGTATTTTATATTTTTAATTTTTGAAAATAGTTTCTTGAATGTGTGTTTAATTTACATTTTGACATGAAAATAGTTCTATTCACTTCTTGGTTTGGTCTATGAGGGCTAAGTGATGCAATACAATCTCAACATATTCAAGGATTTGCAAATGCAATAAGAGTTTTTTGGGTTAGAGGCTTTGCATATCCACGACTATCTTTGTGAGTTTGTGAAAAAGAAGTATGAAGAACATTGTCTTCATTTGTGAAAAAGAAGCATGAAGGTCAGCACTATCTTTGTCACTTTGCGAAAAAAGAAGTATGAAGGTCGGCTTTGTCTTGGTTTTGCTAAAAAGAAGTATGAAGGTTAGTATTGTATTAGTTTTGAGACATTGCATGGGTTGTCTTTGCGAGCTTTCATAAGTTTGCTCAAAGTCCAAAAAAAATAATAAAAATAAAAATAAAAATTACAGTCAGCATTGCAATTGTTAGTATCTTCATCTGACATAGAGTTCAAAGAAGATGATATTAATCATACATAGTCGCTTCCCCTTAATGTAATTCAATATATTTTAAAATATGATGTCACTCTCCTTCTTTTAAAAACTAGGTTGATTCCCCTCTTTTTTGTGTAATGAACATATTTTAAGCACAAGTCCAAAATTTCCTTCCAAAGTTGCATGCAAGGTACCATTTTTGAGAATATCGCAAGCAAGATCATGTCTAAAGTTGGTTGAGCATTGCATACTACCTTGGGTTTATTTCTATATTTTGTTATTTTTCAACTTTTTGTATACACCTCTTATATAACCTTGAATGATTATTGAATGAAACAGTATTGCCTCGTTGATTTCATATATTTATAATGGTGGCTTGAGGATTTTCCTTTTGTTGGATATTTCTATATTTTGTTATTTTGCAACTTTTTTTATACACCTCTTCTATGACCTTGAATGATTATTGAATGAAACATTATTGCCTCGTTGCTTTCATATATTTATAATGGCAGTTTGAGGATTTCCCTTTCGTTGGATATGTTTGATGATCTCTCTCTTGTTAAATATATGGAGTCTGTGACTTACCTACCTCACCTACCATGCCTCACCTACTACGTCTCACTTACCTCTCTACCACCTACCACCTACTTCCCTACACCTACCTCTCTTATTTTCTTTAAATAACCTCTTTTGGCATGTCATGAGAGCTAAGCCAAGCCTTTTCAATCGCTCTTAATTAATCTCCTTAATCCCTCCGCTCCTTACGCTTTGCTCGGCAAAGCTTACGGTGGAGAGCTAAGAGAGAGAGAGGAAGAGAGAGAGGAAGGGAGCGAGAAAGGGAGGAAGTTTTCTTGTAAATATCAAGACGCTCGACGGTGTAATTTCTCAAAGTATTAAAATCCTCTACAGCTCCGTGGACATATGCAAATTAGTCGAACAATGTAAATCTGTGTTATCTTCTTATTTTGCAGTTTTTCAATATGTTTTTTTTTACTTTATTGTCATTGTTTTTCATAACAATTGATATCAGAGCTTTGGTTCAGATCTAAAGAATAACGATGGGGCGAGACGATGTGATGGAATCGGGGATTAAGAAGTTCAATGACACGGATTTTGGTTGTTGAATGATGCAGATAGAGGACTACCTCTATAGGGAAGAAACTTCAGTTCCATTACTGGGAAAGAAGCCGGAAAAGATGGGTGAAACAGAATGGAATCTGTTGAATCGACATGTTCTAGGGGTTATACGATTAATCCTGTCAAGATATGTTGCCCACAACGTCATCAATGAGAGGATTACTACAGATCTCATGACGATTTTATTAGGTATGCATGAATAGTCATCGAAGAATAACAAAGTGCAACTGATGAAAAAGTTATTCCACTTGAAGATGATGGAAGGTATGTCTGTTGATCAACACCCGAATGATTTCAGCACTATCACAAATCAGTTGGTGTCTGTTGAAATTGATTTTGATGATGAGATACGAGCGCTGATACTTTTTGCTTCATTGTCAAATAGCTGAGAAGTCATGAGGATGACAGTAGTAGTTTTGCAGTTAAATATAAGTTGAAGTATGACGATATTTGTGAGTTGATTTCGTCTGAGGAGGTGTGCAAGAAAGATTCTGACGAGACCTCGGGTTCGAGTTCAACACTGATTGTTGATTCTAAAGGGATATCACAGAACAGGAACTCAAACAGATGAATATTAAAGTCAAAGTCTGGTCAGCAGACAACTTGCTGGAATTGTGGCAAAGCTTGCCACATAAAAAAGAACTACAGAAATCCTAAGAAGAAGAAGGATAATAACACAAATGTGGTAACTGAAGAAATACATGATGCGGTATTGCTGATAGTTTATAGTTTTGTTGATGACTAGATACTGAATTCAGGGGCTTCCTTCCATGCATCTTCCCACACTAGGTTGATGTGAAACTATGTTGCAGGTGACTTTAGGAAGATATATCTAGCTGATGGAACAACTTTGAACGTGGTGGAGAAAGCAGATTTTGGTATTGCACTCCCCAATAATAGCAAATGGACTTTGCAAAAAGTCAGGAACATTCCTGAGTTGAAGAAAATACTCATTTTTGTTGGGCAGCTCAATGAGGGTGGTCATTCAGTAGTGTTCTCAAATAGCACCTGGAAGGTTACCAAATGAGCATTAGCACTAACTCGAGATAAGAAAATTGATACACTATATATGACTACATGTTTGCTCAACACTTTTGCTACTATAGTTGCAGAGAGCGCAATAAATTTGCGGCATTACAGGCTTGGTCACATGAACCATAGCTATAAAGAAATCTTGCTAGATGAGAATTAGAGCAAGTGAGAACTGGCCAAGAATGAGGAGACAGATTCTCTGTCAGGGAATCAGACTTGGGAGCTTACAAAACTTCTACCAGGGAAGAAGACATTGGACAACAAGTGGGTGTACCGGGTGAAGACTGTGTTTGATGGCAGTAACAGACACACGTCTTGACTTATTGAAAAAGACTTTCAGATGTGACATGATATTGCCCATGTAGTGGGAGTTGTAAATAGATTTATGAGTAACCCAGGAAAGAGCTTGGAGGTACAAGGTTATGTTGACGCTGATATGTTGACTAAGGGTGTTACTCTTAAGAAATTGAAGTTGATATGTTGACATAAGCAACTATAAAAATGCATGCAAGTCCCCCAACACACATTCATGATTTTATGATTAAAAGGAAGATGAATATTAATGTTACAAGGTAAGGNTGCCTCACCTACTACGTCTCACTTACCTCTCTACCACCTACCACCTACTTCCCTACACCTACCTCTCTTATTTTCTTTAAATAACCTCTTTGGCCTGTCATAAGAGCTAAGCTAAGCCCTTTTAATCACTCTTAATCAATCTCCTTAATCCCTCCGCTCCTTATGCTTGGCTCGGCAAAGCTTACGGTGGAGAGCTAAGAGAGAGAGAGGAAGAGAGAGAGAGAGAGAGGAAGGGAGCGAGAGAGAGGAAGTTTTCTTGTAAATATCAAGACGCTCGACGGTGTAATTTCTCAAAGTATTAAAATCCTCTACAGCTCCGTGGACATATGCAAATTAGTCGAACAATGTAAATCTGTGTTATCTTCTTATTTTGCAGTTTTTCAATATGTTTTTTTTTACTTTATTGTCATTGTTTTTCATAACAATTGATATCAGAGCTTTGGTTCAGATCTAAAGAATAACGATGGGGCGAGACGATGTGATGGAATCGGGGATTAAGAAGTTCAATGACACGGATTTTGGTTGTTGAATGATGCAGATAGAGGACTACCTCTATAGGGAAGAAACTTCAGTTCCATTACTGGGAAAGAAGCCGGAAAAGATGGGTGAAACAGAATGGAATCTGTTGAATCGACATGTTCTAGGGGTTATACGATTAATCCTGTCAATATTTGTTGCCCACAACGTCATCAATGAGAGGATTACTACAGATCTCATGACGATTTTATTAGGTATGCATGAATAGTCATCGAAGAATAACAAAGTGCAACTGATGAAAAAGTTATTCCACTTGAAGATGATGGAAGGTATGTCTGTTGATCAACACCCGAATGATTTCAGCACTATCACAAATCAGTTGGTGTCTGTTGAAATTGATTTTGAAGATGAGATACGTACGCTGATATTTTTGGCTTCATTGTCAAATAGCTGAGAAGTCATGAGGATGACAGTAGTAGTTTTGCAGTTAAATATAAGTTGAAGTATGACGATATTTGTGAGTTGATTTCGTCTGAGGAGGTGTGCAAGAAAGATTCTGACGAGACCTCGGGTTCGAGTTCAACACTGATTGTTGATTCTAGAGGGAGATCACGGAATAGGAACTCAAACAGAGGAAGATTAAAGTCAAAGTTTGGCCACATAAAAAGGAACTACAAAAATCCTAAGAAGAAGAATGATGATAACGCAAATGTGGTAACTGAAGAAATACATGATGCGGTATTGCTGATAGTTTATAGTTTTGTTGATGACTAGATACTGAATTCAGGGGCTTCCTTCCATGCATCTTCCCACACTAGGTTGATGTGAAACTATGTTGCAGGTGACTTTAGGAAGATATATCTAGCTGATGGAACAACTTTGAACGTGGTGGAGAAAGCAGATTTTGGTATTGCACTCCCCAATAATAGCAAATGGACTTTACAAAAAGTCAGGCACATTCCCGAGTTGAAGAAAATTCTCATTTTTTTTGGCAGCTCAATGAGGGTGGTCATTCAGTAGTGTTCTCAAATAGCACCTGAAAAGTTACCAAATGATCATTAATACTAACTCGAGATAAGAAAATTGATACACTATATATGACTACATGTTTGCTCAACACTTTTGCTACTATAGTTGCAGAGAGCGCAACAGATTTGCGGCATTACAGACTTGGTCACATGAACCATAACTATAAAGAAATCTTGCTAGATGAGAATTAGAGCAAGTGAGAACTGGCCAAGAATGAGGAGATAGATTCTCTGTCAGGGAATCAGACTTGGGAGCTTACAAAACTTCTACCAGGGAAGAAGACATTGGACAACAAGTGGGTGTACTGGGTGAAGACTGTGTTTAATGGCAGTAACAGACACAAGTCTTGACTTATTGAAAAAGACTTTCAGATGTGACATGATATTGCCCATGTAGTGGGAGTTGTAAATAAATTTATGAGTAACCCAGGAAAGAGCTTGGAGGTACAAGGTTATGTTGACGCCGATATGTTGACTAAGGGTATTACTCTTGAGAAATTGAAGTTATGCTCGACTTCAATTGTCTTCTAACGTGAGAAAGGAGCTTTAAATTGCAGAAGTGAAAGATATCATGTTTGAGACAAAATGTTGGTACAACCAATAGATGATGCACCCTATAGGTGGAGTTGCAGAGGTGAAAGATATCATGCTTGAGGAAAAAGATCGGTACAACCAACAGATGATGCAACTTGTAGGTGGTGCAGTCAGTGTCCTAGTCTTCAAGTGGGAGAATTGTTAAATATATGGAGACTATGACTTACATACCTTACCTACCACACCTCATCTATCACATCTCACCCACCTCTCTCCCACCTACCTGTCCCATGTTTTTGGCCTTTCATAAGAGCTAAGTCATGCCCCCTTAATCCCTCTTAAGCAATCTCCTTAATCCTTCTACTTCTTAAGCTTGGCTCGACAAAACTTACAAAAAAAGTTTACAGTGGAGAGCTAAGAGAGAGAAAGGAAGAAAGACAGAGAGAAAGGGAGAAAGAAAAAAAAAGTATTTTTTTGTAAATGTCGAGGCGCTCGACAACGTATTTTCTCGAAGTACTAAAAACCTCTGCAGCTCCATGGATGTAGACAAATTAGCTGAACCACGTAAATCTATGTGTTATTTTCTGGTCAGCAAATTTTCAATTTGGTTTTTTTCACTTTATTGTCGTCATTTTTTATAACATCTCCTTCTCTCTCTCTCTCTCTCTCTCTCTCTCTCTCTCTCTCTCATCTGCCCCTCTACCAACACCTAAAAGCCTTCATTAAGCCCTCAAGCTTTCGAACACTCCTTAAAATCATATATAATTAGAGCCCTACATTCATTCAACCCAAGCTGCCACCTACCTTGAGAAATTATATATCTTGCCTGATTTTTTCGAAGACAATCAACCCGTTTTTTTTACTTCAACACAAACCTTAATTAAAGGTTGCAATGAAACCCTTAAATAAACTTAGAAAAAAATAGAAATACATTTTCTCCACTACACCTCTTATAATTAATTCCCATTTCCTATACTTCTCGACGCCCATATAACAATCAACTACCAACCACAAAAAAAAAAAAAAAAAACTCACTCATCTACCTATATATGTCATGACAAGTAATCACCTTCACCCCTTATTATATCTTTCCTACGATGACCACCCCAAAATGTGCATGTATGAATAAATTAAATTGAAGTATTGCACCATTGCCCCATAAAAAAAGTTGATTCTCATCCAAGAGAGTAAAAATGGTGGAATCGATCTCTCTCAATGGTTGAAAGAGCTATATTGCATTCTAATGGAAATGGTCATTTACTAGAAAATTATATGTCCATTGTATCCAAGAATCTATAACATTTTAAATTAATAAAAATAGGAATGGCACTTAGCATGCATATACTTCACTTGTATAGAACCAACAATCTAAAGATCGTAGACGAGATTGTGGCTCGGGGTTGGGCTTTTTCTCTCTCACTGAATGGTCTTATGCTCGAAAGCTACCAGCCCTAAAAAGGAACTCTCTAAAGAACAATAATCTCTTTGCATTTTCATAACTTTCACTAACATAAGCAACTATAAAAATGCATGTAAGTCCCCCAACACACAATCATGATTTTATGATTAAAAGGAGGATCAATATTAATGTTACAAGGTAAGGCTAAATCAAAAAATAAGCATGCACAATAATCATATGCATCTCTTCATGTATGATAAACTTAGTTTAAAAATTTATGTATTATAAATGTCAACACACAATACAATAAAATGATATATTGTAAGCTTTAAGAATGTAGAAATTGCAAGCTATCCAAGAGCTAAATATTTTAGTGAACAAAATACAATAAATTATATTTTACTATGATATTGAAATTTATTTTTAATATTATATTAAATTATTTATTTTATTTAGTTTCTTAATTCATTGATAAGTATATATGCTAGCTTATGTAAGCTAACAATTTATTAATGTGTGCCTATACACGAATCTAAATAAATTTTAGTTTTCAATTGGATTGTTTATTTTAAGAAAAAATTGAATCTTAAAAAGTTTTCTTTCAAGTCAAAATAATGTTGTTGTAACAAAATATTAGCAAATATCTTTCTATATCTAACATGATGAAAAAGGCATATAATAAATAAATAAATCATTTTTTTTTCTCAAATCTGTTATATTAAATCATATGAAGTGAATGTACATAAAGTTTAATAAGTTCTTATGTGTGTCACGAGTTAAGAAAATAAAAGAATAAAGTTATAAAATAATAAAACACATAAATAACTCGATCTAATACAAAAATAAAAAATGGTGATAACTACGAGTTATAAAAGTATAAAGCACATAAATAGAGCTAAGATGGTTTAGCCACCTAATGTGCATATTTCTACTCTACTTATCACCCTCTTTAAAATTTTAATATTTTTTTGGCCATCATAGGTAGAGAAACCTTTTTTTTTAATAGAGGGAATAATAGGGTTATTATAATGAATAAAAAATAAGAGCAATGATAAATTTGAAGTATAAAAGAATAAAGCACATAAAAATGAGATATAATGGTTCAACCACACAATAGGCCAATTCATACTCCACGATTCATTGTCTTTAAAATTCAAAAAAATTTCTTTTGTCATTGTAGTATAGAATCATTTCTTTCTCATAAATGATGAAGTCACCGAGTGCTTCTATCGAAAGAGAGAAGCCCATTAGTTTGTTGGCAAGGTTGACCTCTTCCAAGGACACGCATCTCTTAAGAATTTGGTCCTTGCCTTCCTAAATAGAAAGGGCTCATCCCAATAGTAAAATATGACATAAGATAATAATTTCTTCTTTTGGTGGTAAGTGAGAACTTAGGAAGCAATCCTACTAACAATAGTTTGGAACATCAACATACCACGGGGCAATCTCCTAAAAAATGGGGAGGAGTTGTTTGTCAGGAAAACTCTTATTTATATCAAGACGATATTCGTCAGATTTTTTCCTTTTTGAGCCTGGATAAATGGCCAGCTTCCTGATTCTCCGTACCCTTCATATCGATAGCCTACAAATCAATTTTTGCATTAGAAGGACCAAGTAGATCAAGTGAGGTTTGGAATTATTCTTAGCTACAAGGTATCTAATCGCGACATGATTGGTGTGAATAATGGCAGGAGTCCTTATTAGGTATGAACTAAACTTGTCAAGTGCTAATAATATGACTAGGAGTTCCTTCTCAGAGGTGTTGTATTGCATTTGGGCTTTGTTAAGGGTCATACTTGCATAGTAAACGACATTGAAAAATTGGAGGCAAGATCAGTTACTCCTCAGTCGGTCGCTCTGACATTTATCGAGCTATCAGTGAAGGGTGAAGCTGGTTAGACTTATCCTGTTGCCCCGACCAAAACTGAATATGAGTCTGAGCTAACCAGCCAGAAAGAGGAGATATGCCTCTAGAAAGGGAAAGCTCTGACCACCAATCTAAGTATATTACATCTTCCCCCGTTTCGAAAGAACTGAAAACCCCCCTCTAACCACTTGCATGGGTCCCAATGTAAGGCAAGAGGGTAAAGATGAGCACTACCTCTAACAATCAAATCACTTTGTTCGATCTTAGGAGGGACAGAAAATTGGATTCATGTATGGGGGCTTTATTCCCTTTCACCATTACCAACAAGATTTGGTCTCAAGCTTTCAAGAAGATCCTTTACAAGCAAAGTCTCTTAGGTCCGGGCTAGATGATTGATTGGTATGAATTGATGACCTAGGAGGCTTCGTACTTTCGGTCCACAATTCTAGTGGAAGCGGAGAAAAAATAGGTGACAAAGTTGATGAAGTTTCTTCAAATGTTTAACCTGTCTCCAACTTCACTTGTGACTTTGAAATTTTTTTTCTTTTTATTTTTTGAATATTTGTAAAGAAATGCATAAGAAGTTCTTTGTAAAGAAACAAATAGAATTTTTTTTTGTAAATTGTCAATCATGAATAAAACAAATATTTCAGTCTTTTTTCACCTTCGTTTTTTGCATTTTACCTTTACCACATATTTTAATTTCCTTGTGATAAATGCTTGTGATTACTGATGGATCAATTTTGTTAAAGCTTGTTTTTAGTTGGATTTGCTGAGTTATTACCTGTCTTAAGTATTACACTTCCCATGTGTTGATCGCTCGGTTAGGTCATCACTTTTGACGAGTTGCACCTTGTGCTAGCGCGTATTAAGAAAATATTGTCGCAGCCTTTACGGGGGTAACGATTAAGACTTACTGTTGGGATGATTTGTATGTTATCCACTTCTGATATTGTCACTGATGGGTAAAGGAGCACTGTCAGAACTTAACCCCTTTCAAGCTAGAAAATAGGTTTTTATGATACATGAGCATTGTCCGTTGGTTCTTATGCATTTTGTTGATTAGATGATAATAATCGTTGTTATCCAATTTTATATAGTTTTTACTTATTGGATGTTTATTCATCACTATAACATTTGAAAATTCTTTACCAATTTGTGACCGCGACTTTATATATGTTTAAAAATATAAGTATTTAATACTGCTGCTAAAAGAATTAATTCCTCAGCAACTGTACCAAAACTTAATAACAATTATAGATTCGATAAAGATGGATATATAAAATATTCAATAATTGTAAAGTCACACTTATCAACGCAAGTATACGTATCGCTCAAGTAATATAGGGCTCTAATGGAGTCCTAGATATCGATCCCACATTGAGTAATATTAGAACTACGAACTAAGATTTTAGAAAAAGTAATATTTTAATCGCAACAATGGAATTCAATTTGCTTATCTGTCACTAATAGACAATTAAATTAAATATGTTATTTTAATAACTATGAAATAACAAATTATATTAATGAATGCTCTAATGTGATATTCAATATATAAGAAAACATCATTCTCTTTGTCAAGAAATTATAGTGAATGGATAAAGTGAATCAGTTCAATTTGTATTGTGTCAAATAGAAGTATACCTATTCTTTACCCTTTGGTCCAGACATAAAGAACATTGATTAATCCTACGCTTGCTTATTGAATCTCGGCTAGGCTGGGAGGATACTTGTTCTCACTTCGGAGCTTCCACGTTCCCCTCGCTTGAGTGCTAACATCTACACTTCAGAACTCAAACGATATGACTGAATTGGGGATTTTAGTCTGTCACTCTAAAATCTCCAATTTTACGCCCAATAATTTTATTTTCCTATTTATTTGCACCTAACTTCCAAGGGCTTTGACCTCCCTGAATCTTGGATGTAATCTTCACTTTAGTTGTAAAAATCAACATATTTTAACAGATCAATTGGCCAGATTGAAATTAAATTAAGATCAAAGTGAAAAGATCATCACAATTTCTTAAATATTTTCATGGTTTCACCAATTGAAATCACCATTTCACAAATCTCAAGACAAGGAGAAAGACAGAGAAAACTACTCAGATCTCATCGAAAAAACGCAACAAAACTCGAAATTCATATATAAAATGAAAGTCATACAAATTACAACAATAAATAAACTTATCTTTAATTTCTCCCCAAGTAAACTCCTCGAAGTTCCTCTGAATCTCTTCCTTTCTTTACAACACACAAAATTTCTCTTCGAAGCTGCAATGAAGACGAAATCTCTCACTTTCCCTCCACTCTTACAATCTCTCGAAGAATTCCTCACAATTTAGACTCTCTACACCTTTTTTACACATCAATTTGGAGTCTCTCCTTATCTATTTTTGGCCAAAGTCTTCTCTTTAAAGATGTGGATGAGCTTTTCCAAGAGTTGCCTGTGCACCTCTCCAAAATTCGTCCTTATCCAATGTCTAATTAGACATAACCACCGATCTCGCCGTCGGCAGACTCGAGGGCTCCGTCGGCGGGTCTCTAAGTGAATTAATTCTGGAGTCTCGGGAAAATCTCGCCGTCAGCGCCGTTGGGCTCACTGTCGACGCCCTAGTTCAAATCTTCACATTTTGGTCCTTTTTGCTCCAAATTCGCTCCTTTTTGCATCTTTTTGCTACAATGACCATAATTCAACACAACTGTAATAAAACATCAAAAACACCCTTCTTTAAAGTACAATATCATCAATATTAGTATAAAATAGGTATGAAAATCTCAACATATTTTTCTTTGGTCAATTTGTCTTGTGTCGTTGTTGGTTTTGGAAGATCTTCACTGCTTTTCATGGAAGATCTTTCCTGATTGAATGTCATGTGTCATTGTTGGTTCTGAAAATTTTTTATCAATCGAATGTCATGCGTTGCTATCAATTTCATATGTTGGGTGAAACCACTCTTGGTGGGTCGATTTGAGTTTCTTGATCCTCAGTTGAATTCTAACAATTCCTTGTATGAACTTTGAAAGTTTTGCAAGTGCCACTAAAACCTAGGATTGTGCACATAATTAGATATTTTATANGTCGTTGTTGGTTTTGGAAGATCTTCACTGCTTTTCATGGAAGATCTTTCCTGATTGAATGACATGTGTCATTGTTGGTTCTGAAATTTTTTTATCAATTGGATGTCATGCGTCGCTATCAATTTCATATGTTGGGTGAAACCACTCTTGGTGGGTCGATTTGAGTTCCTTGAGCCTCAGTTGAATTCTAACAATTCCTTGTATGAACTTTGAAAGTTTTGCAAGTGCCACTAAAACCTAGGATTGTGCACATAATTAGATATTTTATACTTAACGATTTATAAACTTGATAATAAAATACAAGGTTTAGGATGATAATGCATTCTCATTTTGAAGCTAATCGCTGGGTATAATATCAAGCTTGACTCCCTTGAATGTATTTTTTATCAGTTGCTTGATTATTCAAGTGTCATCATGAATGTTTTTGGAAAGCTCGAGCCAAGCTGTAAGGATTGTGTCTGAACTCCTAGCTTTCTCCATGGTCAGTTTTGTTTGATGGATGACAATTAATTTGCTCAATTTTGAATGATGCTGGGGTGTGATCCTCTGTTGATATGTGATTGATGGCTAGTTCCAACAACTTGACTAGCATTTTCAGTCACTG
This sequence comes from Phalaenopsis aphrodite, assembly GCA_003013225.1. Taxonomy (NCBI): domain Eukaryota; kingdom Viridiplantae; phylum Streptophyta; class Magnoliopsida; order Asparagales; family Orchidaceae; genus Phalaenopsis; species Phalaenopsis aphrodite. The sequence continues at coordinate 1,305,566 of NEWO01000067.1, forward strand.
CAGGCCACAAACACAGCAAAATGTTTATTCATGCAAACCTTGAGCTAGGGCGACATGAACTAATGTAGGCTCCAAATCCCATAGTTTCAATATCTCTTTTATAAGCAGGTGATGAGCGAGTGAAATGTCTGCGAGTTTTTTTAGGGTTTTGGGTGTTGACAAATTGCACCACAAAACATTTGCTTGCAATCGACAAACTACGCGATCACTTCTGATAGCAATGCTTTGAACCACCTGAGAGCCAACTCCCTTAACATGGAAAAGAAGAATAACTTTTTTTAGTGTATCAGTGATCCTCAATAGACACACATTCGACTCGAATGAGGCCATGTGGTTAGTTTGATCAATCCCACCCTTATAGGACTCCAATGTTGAGATCTCAAACCTCTCGGGGGAGCTCAATATTAAAGATTTGCTGAGAGAATTCATTTTCTGACACTCAAAGTGCTTCAATACATCCAAACTAATGTCGCTCAATCATTATTGATCCAAAATTGTTGAAGTATTACGAGCCACTTTATCTTTCAAGGACTGAGGGGGCTCTTTGGCCATTGGACATTGACCTTTTCTCTTAGGGATGCCACACTCTTCCCTGAGCTAGTGCACTCGAGTGACATTCAACAATTGAACCTTCAGCTCATGCATATACTGGTTCACAAACACTCTTATGCTCTTCATATTATCAGTGCATCTGTTGTGAGTTTATTCTTTGTGTGCTGCTCCACTTATTATTTATAGCATGATCAATACACACTACACTTTTTAGGATATTGAATTATGATTTGTCTGTGAATCGCTTCCCAAAAAATTGAGCGTAACAAAGAAAAGAGAGAGAGAGAATGAGAGAGTGATTAATAATGAATACAAAAATTTCATGTCTATCTTCTCTATTTTAGTAAAATGATATCTCTATTTATAAAAGAGATAAAACGATATGTTCATTATTTTATCTCTCATTTAATGGGGGGTGTATAAGATATTATAGATATTTACATGTATGAGTCTATTGATTGATTTTTTTCTGACTCAGTTGGATGAGCTTGTTCTGCTTTGGCTTGGAAAGGTCAGCTTGTTCAGCTAAGCGGAGCCGACATTGCCGGCCAACTGAGTTTGATTGAATTCGGGTTGACAAAATTGATTCAACATGCTAGGTTTTGTCAATCAGTTGATCCAGTTCATTTGTCAGGCCCTAATCCCTGGATGAGGAACTCCTGTTGGCGGAGTGAAACTACATTATGGAACAGAGGTTGAATCATTGTAACCAGACAAGTAGCTTGTTCCTAAATGAGAAAAGCTTGTAGGATGACTATAAAACTCTGTTGTATTGTCAATTATAGACTCTAATGAGGAGTATCAAGAGCATCTATGAGATGATTGATGCTACTGAGGAATTCAAGTCTTTCCTCAAATCGGATCTACTGGAAGGTAGACTGCTTTCTTTTGGTCGACTTTCTTGAAGTGGTTGACCCAAATATTTATTTTCTTGTTTTAGTTTGATTCATTCAAATTCAGATCAATAGGTCATCCTTTCATAATTCTTTAGACTCGTTCTGCCCTTTACATTGGCTCAGACAACTGCATCTGGTCAGCCTTTATCTTTGGCTCTGGTGGTTGCATATGATCAGAGAAGTAGACCTCTAATTTTTAAGTTGGTGGACTCTTATTTATTATACTCGCTTTCATCCTAGACCGTTAGATCGTTTTTGAATGAGAGTTAGACATATTTTTAGATGTACAAAATAATAATAATAATTGGTGAAACTATCAATTATAGTAATAGACAATAGTGGTACTTTAAGTATTAAACATAATGGCATCATGACTTTCCACATCAAGTGTAGCATTTCGTATTTATTTATTTATTAGTTTGACCTCCACATTCCCCCTCCGCGCAACGCTCTTCCTCCCGGAGAGAGAGAGAGAGCAAAAGAGGGCCGAACTTCCTCTTTTAATGGAGATTAATATGGCAGTCGAAGAGCGAACTACAAGAACAACAGCGGTCAGGCTGGCTTCTTCTAAGATCTGAAATCCTTTCGATTCCTTAGAGATATCTTTACCGCGGCCTACATCGTTGATCGGCGATGAGGTTCTTCAACGAGTTGCCTCCGATGGATTTCCTCCGTTCAGAGAAGATGAGTTTCGTGCAGCTCATAATCCCAGTGGAGTCTGCGCACAGGGCTATCACCTACCTCGGCGAAATCGGCCTCGTCCAATTCCGAGATGTAAGGAGTTTTGCTCATGCAGATCCCGTCTGTTTTCTTGAAGCCGTCGGTCGGATCTCTTGTCGAGAGATAGGAACAAGAGTTCCCGTTAGGCGTGCATTTCGGATTGAGTTTAGTTTTTCTTCTACGGGCTTCAATTTTCGTATACCGTTCGATTCTTCTGACTTCATTTTTTTTAAATCTTTTCTTCAAGATCTCTGTAATTTGGAAATTCCTGTGCATTTTCTCTCGTAAACTTATTTGTGAGAAATTAGCTGAAAGATTATCACCTCGGACATGTAGGTCACTTGGGATCTTTATCAATCGAAATGGGCATAGATAGCTGTATTTTATTGTACGTGGAATTCATATTAAATTTATCGGAGGAACTAGCGTTCATTATTGGGTGAAATGCATGATACTGCTACAGGAGTTAACCCAAAACAACAGGGGAAGTAATTTTTATTACGCAAAGCATAACAAGATTACAATCAAAGACCTTGAACTAGGGAAAACTAGACACAAGCTCAACTACCTTCTTAGGTTGTGGTGGGAAGGTGGCGGTGGCTAGGGGAATAGTGGTTGGAGGGCTCTCCAGCTTCTGGACAGCCGGCTTAGCAGCTGTGAGGGGCTTGGAGGTGGCGGCAGCAAACTGAGATGGTGTAGAAAGGGGCAATAGCAGCAATGAAGAGATGGGGAGGGGCAGTGGCAACATGGGACGGTGCAAGAAGTGGCGGTAGCAAGTAGAAAGGGTGCAAGGAGGGAGGTAGGCAGACGAGGAGAATAGTGATGGAAATATGCTGAGATAATCGCCATCTTGGAGCAGGATACTACAGGGGTATCACATTTCGTCGGACATAATCTTAGCAAGGGAAAAGATGTCGATGTCTGAAAGTGAAACACAACAAATAACATACATGTAGTTCTTTGGTAAAGAGGAGGGAGCCCTGGTTCAAATAGGAGGGAACCATGTGCTAGGAAAGACCGCTCGATACTTCTTCCAACAACTTGTTTGAGCCGGTCGGTGTGCCGTGCCCACGCGGGCATGGTCAACCTCGCATTACACATTGAACTTGAATTTCTTTACCAGGATTGGCTTTGAGTTTAATTCAGATTCATCAAATATGCTGGTCTATATATGTCATTAGATTGGGCCATGCGTCATATGTTCATATTTATATTAAATTGTAAGTTTTAGATGAAGACAAGAAGATTTCTCGTAGGAATTGCAAAATTTATATGGATGTTTCTTATCATACGATATGCTTCTATAATAAGCAACTTGGAGGGTAATGCTGACACTTGGGTGGTGCTGGAGAATAGAGTCAATTTGTAATGAAACTCAATACTTAGTTCGAAATCTGTTCGTCATTAAGCTATAAAACTGATTTTACTAATCAATTTGAACAACATCATGATAAAAGTTACATTTGAGTTTAAAGATGGATTGATAACTTGAATATCGACTGTGATGTCCTAAGGGGCTGTTTGGCTTCAAGTAGGATTTAGTAAAACCCTAAATCTGTAAATCTACCCATTCCTTGGATTTAGTAAATCCGGATTTAGGCCAAATCAAATGGAAAATCGGGTTCACTAAATCCAACAATTCATAAATCTATGGAACTCTTGCATTTTTTGCTTGGTTGGATTTAGAATGTCCAGTGCACTACCCAACAACATCTAAATGTAGGTGATATTGAGGGATTAACAGAGATGTTCATGCCATCAATGCTTGGCAGTGGTGACTACTGAGTGTTTGCATGGGTAAACCTTTTGAATCAAAAAGGTTAGTAATGGGCTTGGATCTGGCTGGTGTAAGAATGTAGTGGTGAGATTGGTGTTACCCATTGCATTGAATTGGCTCCAAAGAAGGATGTTACTTACTGTTTTGTCATATGAAAATAGTTTGAGACTAGAAAACAATAATATCATAGCAAGAACCAGATTTGTTGTCCAAATCTTGTTTAGGATTTTGGGACAATAAATGACATTAAGCTATGATAAATAGGTGTTATAACAACTCCCAAAAGAGAAATTTGGTGCTTATGTAATGTTCATTGGCAGAGGAAAAATGAAATCAAATTCCATGCAATAAGATTTTCTTAAAAATTTTCCTGATTAGCTGTTTGGAGAATCCTAAGTGACTGGTTTTGCTGGCAGTCCGAGTTAGGATCAAGTTTAACCTCTTTAATTCCTGAATGAGGACACTCTAATTGTTGTGATGATTGGTTGAAAAGAAACTTGATGTTGGTTAATTTTCAACTTTCAAGAGAAGAAGAAAGAGGTAGTTATTGCAATTTAAAGGAAAAATGCATGGTTTTGGCAGAATTTGGTATTGAGTGATACCTTATTCAAGCCATCTATTAGTTACAAAATGGATCATAATCAGTGAAAATCACAACAAGTAATGTATTTATGTGAGATGCACAAAAGATGCCATTATCATCCAAAAAAGGAATACATCTATATCACCTCCTTGTATTTTTGTCATTGTATTTGAGGCGAAACCTTGTAAAGATGTTTTGGAACTTCTATAAGGATAGCTGTTGGCTTACAGAACAAATTTAATTAGGTTGAAGTATACCACCATGTTTGTCTTTATCTCAACTTCTTAGGATTATCATTATGAATCATTTTTCATTCATTTTTACCAAGTTATTTTGAGATGTTGAGCTTATCCATAAAAAATCATTTTGAATAACTTATATCGATCTAATCTAAAGTTTACCCATTTTGCTTTCTAATACCTTGATAACAGTTCTATCAACCTGTCTTATTGGTGTGTTTTCTACTTTTCATTGCATATATCAAAAAGAACAAAGGGCATTTACAATTGTCTAATCTTCAATACTAGATTTGATACAATCACTTCTTAATTTATCTACCTTATTCATATATTTTTTACATCCTCATTTCTCCCAAATTGAATGTATATATAAATGCCTATTTATATCCTAACATTTAAGTTCATATAACATGGTTTAATTGCAATTTTATAAATTTAGTTTTTAACATTTTTGTTATCCTCATCATAAAAATTGATAAACTTCTCTATTTTAACCATCAATTTTTAAATCTAAAAGTTATAGCCTCATATATAACTTCATTGTTTGTATAATAAATTTGAGATATCACTCTTGGATATCACTGTCTTTTAATAATATTAAATGATAATCAATAACATCATATCTATTTAAAATAAATATCATATATTAAGTTTTAAAAGGACAAAATTGGGAATTAAGGTATTTTATCAAGGTTATGCATAAGCCTCGAACTAAAATTTATTAAAAAAGTACAAAATTAAAAACTAATCATGATCAAATGTTAAAGCCATCACCAAAAAAAATTAGAAAAATCATAGTTTTTAATAATAAAAAGTCAATTAAAAAAATGAAATGAAAATAATACTTTTAAAGATATAAAGGTAGAAGAGGAAAAAAACTAAAACTAAAACTCAAACTAAAAAAAGAAAAATAGAAGTCACTAAAACGAAAATAAAAAAAATAGTTAAAAGAAAATTAAAAAGAACTTAAAAGAAAGCAAAAGCAAATTGAGTAAAATAAGAATTAAATTAAATTAAATAATCAATTAAAATTAAAAATAATTAGACAGTAAAATTGTTAAAAAAGTTGAAGGAAAAAAAAAAAAAGCTAAAACCTTAACCCCTCCATCTCCAAAGAGATCTAATCTTTAAACCTAAAAAGGTAAACTCTCTTATTTATAAAAATTATATTTTTAAGTAAATTAACAATTAGAGGTGTTTGTTTCATGTTTTTTGAGGTGTACATCCTAAACGGAAAAGGTGTAAGTCTTGTGGTAGCTGGAAAATCATAAGCCTCAAGGTATTTATAGGGTTCCTGTTCCTTATAGTGAGGTGTGCATGGGGGACAGAGCCTCAGAGGCGTTTTGAATAATTTTATGTACTCAATTTATGTTCTACATTACTACATATTCTAAAAACTCCATCATTCAAATATTTCCCTTACTATTTTAATTTTTTGCTTAATTCGGTGGATACTTCATTGATTAGAGCTATATCACTTGTCATAAAATATCAAACGCTTCACTTTAAATATCTTTATAATCATCCATCTTATGGTGATAGTAGATGTAAACCTACACTAATTGAAACTTTTGGGCTATTCCACAACTGAATACCAGTAATGCTCAATCACTCTTATCTTTAATAATACCACTATATCTTTGTAGTACATCGTTCAATCTTAAAGCATACCAATAAATTTTTGTGGTATTCAATCATATGTCTTCTCAAGATAAATACAAATTATATGAAGAACTATTCTTTGTTCTTTATACTTATTCCATTCTTTTTTATGTATATTTATATGATAAAAAAATATATTTATTCCATTACATCTCTTATCTTAAAAATTTCTACATAACAGATCTTTCTGTCATGAAATCAAAATTAGTTCTCCGAAATAGATGTTATTTTTATAAGTCTAACTTCCATTATTCTCCTCCATTGATTATTTTCTTTCTTTTATAGTTTCATGATCTTGATCATCATCTTTATTCGTAATTGTTGGTACCAAATGTTGTTTCTCCAGTCATTTCACATTTTTAAGTTTTCAATTCTATTGAAAATATTTATTAACTAGATCATTACAATATCATCTGTAACGTTTCCATCTTAATAGGTATCTCAAGTGAACCTAAGGTCTTATCCTTATGGATCTTTTTAAAAGCTAATTCTAATTTTAGTAATTTTATGAACTAGAATTTTTATTTTTCATTTCTGTTTATATTTTTAATCAAGATCTTATTTTCTTTACTTCTAATGCATTTAGCTTGATCAAAATCTTTTAAACATTTTATCTTATCTATTCTATATGTCCTCTTTTTTTTCCTTCCCAAACTATTATGCAATCAAATTTTCTTTCTGAATCACATTACCATTTTTTTTAAGGAATTATTTTTTATTTAACAAGAAGAATTTGATATATGATTTAAGACACCAGGATGCTAATTAAAAAGCATTAAAATTTTTTAATAAATTTTTAAAAATTGCAGTTTGAATAGTACAATATATTTTGTTCTTAGCATATGGTTTACGAGAAGGTTGAACAGTTACTTTTATGGTCAGCAGAATGGCTTGACCTTATTGCATGGGAGTGTCAAGGTTAAAGTTTAGCATATCATTCATAAACTGTTTGATAACAAGGCTGATTCTGGGAGTTGATGACAAGATTTTGTAAGGTAAGGAGAGAAGTTTTTAGCAAGTGAAATTTCTTCTGGCAGGTCACCCATAAGCTGTGCAGATGGGTGTTAGGATTCACCGGTTGTAATTTTGCGGCAGCAAAGCTGGTCCACTCAATTTACTTAGTTTTATCCTTGTGCTTTCTCCAATTGCTCTGCTTGCAAACACATTTTCTAGAAGCTTTTTTTTTATCATGTGTGGCTTTCTTAATTTTGAATTTTTTTTGTCTATTTATTGTTTCTAGTTCTACACAATGCATCTTATGAGTCATGTCATTTTGATGTTGAACAGAGAAAAGTTTCTAAAACTTGTGATGATTTTATCAAACTTCATCCATTCAATTACACATAATATGACAATGGAATGCAAGCCATCCAGTCAAACACCAAATGTGGGAGACATGTTGTTGAAATAAGGATAAAGGCATGTGTGAGTGCATAAACTAGCTAGCATAATGTTTATAGATCTACTCAAACACATAAAATATGATTACCTAGCACATCGAACACCAAACTACACAACATGCAAGTACACAATATGTAATGATTATGGTGAAGATACAAAATGAAGATTGAGAATATAACAATCTTATGCGCATATATAAGGATTTCTCGACTATAATAGCATACGAGCACATAATAATTCAATCATCTTATGATCCTGTAAGGATTCAAACCTGGCAAGTAAATAGGGCATTTATGTACATCCAGCAATTGAGCAATGAGCACAACAATGTTTAACTAGCATAAATTCATGCTTAAGTGCACCCAACCTTGCCCAGGATTTCATTAAATTGATACATATGAGGGGAAGCTGTCTTCTTTTGTGGCAGAGTAGCCAAGTCTTTATCCTATAAGAGTATCAAATTTACATTGCTGTGAGTAGAGCTAATATCACCTGTAAGTGTCTGGCACACCTACTTTATAACTATCAAGGAAAAAAATACCTCTTCCAAGCTTTTCAAGGCCTTGGTAGAGTATGTGTTTAATATGTAATATGAAAATAATGATTATGTCTCACGTTACCATCTAAAAGCTTTATGATGTTCAAGATTGAAGTTCGCAAATGCTGTTTTTGTGGTATCTGAGTACGCTGTTGACTCTTTTGTTTCATACTTTTAGTGTTTTTGTTCTACGTAGGTGTCTTGTTCTTCATCTTTATTTATCTCAACTTTCTGAAAGGCACCTTGTATTGAAGTTCCTCCTTTTGTTTTCATATGGATCGCACCTATGCCAAATTTTTATGTCTGCAATTCGAACCTTGTGTTTTTCGCTTCAGTGGTTTTTATGCAAAATTCTACTTTCTTGACTGTATGGTTGTGTGGAATTTTTTTATCTATAATGGCATATAACTCTTGCATCTTTTGGACTGTGGAAATCTCTTCCAACACTAAATGGGTGTCATGGTGAACTCTTAAAGCTCGACTGTGGATCTAAAAATGCTATAATTATTGAAATTTTATCTAGCTTAATGTTTTTTCAACATATTATTTGTCTGCTACGATAGAAAGAGCCGTAATAGATATAAGCTGAACGTTTTAATACGTGACTATTGGTAGCTTACATTTTAACTCTTTGGGAAATTTACATACATTCCACAAAATTCTTATGTATTTACATATCTAACACCCAAACTTTGATATTTACACTTATAACTCCATGGTGACATAAACCATTGTTGAAAAGGTGTATTTCACTTTTAAAAAGATAGCAATGCTGTAATTTTTGATATGATGCTAAAGATTTAAGCGATATGCATGTAAATATGAATGTTTAGGTGTTTGATATGTAAATACATAACCATTGTGTGGTAGGTATCTAAATGCCCCTAAATCTTTCCATTCTCTTATTTCCTTTATTCTGATTGATTCTCTGAGTGAATTTTATTTGTGGTACTCTTATCATGCTCTCTTTTGGCAGTTAAACGATGATAAAAGTCCATTTCAGCGAACTTTTGTTAATCAGGTATGCATGGTCTATATCCTTTTCTATTGCTTTCTATTTGTTTGATTTTTTTTCCTTGGTTCAAATGGTTAGCCCGATGATTTAGTAAAAGTATTCATAAAGCAGCAGGAATTTAATTGAACTCTCATCCCGTCCACCCTTTTTCGTACTTGCTATCTGTGTTTGGGTTCGGTTTGGTGCAATAGAGCATTGATCCATTATTTTGCAGTTGCTATCTGTGTTTGAGTGCGGTTTGGTGCAATAGAGCATCAATCTATTATTTTGCAGTTGCTCTTTTTTTGGAAGATTTACATAGATACCACTCCATACCTAAGTATTTACATATCTAACTCCTAAACTTCAATTTTTCCATATATGCCTGCTTACCTATGTATGAAAAGGTGTGTTTCACTTTTTAAAAGTTAAAATCGTGGTACATGATATGAAAGATTTGGGTGGTTGAAATGTAAAAAACAAAGTTTAGGCGTTAGATAGCATCGACTGGTATATATGTAAATGCCTCTTCTTTTTATCTCTCAATGAGCTTACAAACATTCGATGCTTCAAAAATAAAGGATTTATGTAGTTTGTTTAGAAGATGAAGCTCCATTTCAAATTCTATAATTATTATAGGTAGCTAAATGATACAATCTTTCCTTCCTTTTTCTCATCAAAATTAAATTTGCCTGACTTTGTACGTATTTTCCTTGAAATTATGTCCAACTTCCTGTCATTTATCTGTGTTAAACTGCTACATTATAGTACAACGTGTTTGTCTTATGATAGTCTATGCTAACACGAGCAAACAACAATTTTTATCAGTTTGGGCTGTGGTTATTTCACTGCCATATTGAGGATTAGTTTGTGTTAGTTTATAGTGATTGGTAGTGAGTTTAACATGTTCCTACTTCTAAGAACTCAAACACATTATATTTAATGGTACTCTCATTCACAAAAGGTTAAATCAGCAAGCAACCAGTAGGCGGGCACTCGGCTTTTATATGATAGATTTGCATGAAAAAGAAGAATGGACTAATAATTGAGGAATTTATAAATATGAAGGGACTAATTGAGCTCCATGAATCCATAGGTTTGAATAAATGAAATTCTTCAGTCCTTAAAGTTTTTTACATTTTTGAAAGATGAATGGATGTCGAGTCTACTACGCATAACAAAAAAATATTGCCATATGTCTAGTTTCCACCCCTTATATAAGGGATTGGGAATGCTGTTGGACATAGGGCTGCAAACGAATGAAGCCGAGCCTACTATTCGAGCTCGAGCTCATTTATCAAGAGCTTGTTCGAGCTCAATCCAAGCTCAAACTGAGTTTTTTGATAGTGAAATAGCTTGTTTCATTTAAATTCATGCTTCTCAAGATTGGTAGGAGCTTGGCTTGAGCTTTGCTCATTTTGTGACTGTCAAGCTTTAAATGAGTAGCATGTCTAGAAATATGAACATACCCTTATCAAGCTAAGCATATTCAGCCTTATCAAACATTAAAAAATATAATTTTAATTTAGCAATATTTTGAACTAGTTTGTTAAGTCCTGTCCAGCTACTTTCGCCCTCTAGATCTCACCATTATTGGAAACATTCCATGTCCAATTAGGGTTGCAGTCTCACACAATTGAGCTCTTCCTTTTTCTTATTTAAATTTTTCTATGTTAAGCCTCTAAACATTCTGAGACCCAATGTTTATAGGAGTTATGGCGCTAGGAGTAGAGTAGCTTTGGGAATTGTTTTTATTAAATGGAAACAATGTATGTGTACACATAATTATGTTAGCACAAATCTTGAGAAGATCCAATGGTCTAGAAGAAAAAGAATATCAAAGGGTGAACCCACCAACAGAATATCTGGGGGGTCCGGATGCTCGATTAGATGAATCAGACTCAAAACTAACAGTTACGAGAATGAGGATCACCCAAACCTAACACCTCAATTCAATCAAGCCTAGAGAAGTGAACAATTCCTCATATCTTCTGGCCATATAGGGGATGAACAACAACCTTCATCTAAAATCTCTTCATCTAAGGGCAGACTATCTGCCAGATTACGATAATTCACCTTCTGCTCGACATCCTAGCTTCGTTTTGCTGATAGGAGTTTTTTTGATAAGAATCAAGGGTCATTGATCATTATACATGATGATCGTCAGAGTTGATTGATCAACTGTTTCGACTCATGGCCAGTAAAAGATGAGCCAAACAATAACATCTACGAATCTAGCCTTTTGACAACATAAATCGAGCCGCTTGCTCCCCAAATGTACACTCGCCAAAACTTTGATAGGACAGTTGACTGCCAACGCCTATCAGACCCAACCGACCGACAATGCTTGACGAAGTCCAACCAATCCTAGTCAGCCAAGCCCGAGAGCAGTAAGGCCTTGGGCCAACAAGACTGAAATACTTAGAATAATCTGCGTAGTCCCTACTCAAGTAGGAGCATAAATGTAACTTAACCTATTACACCCCCTTTGTCTATAAATAGGAGAATAAAAGGTTACACAATTCCTCATTTTTTTAGGAGCCATAGTGGGATTAGGTGTGGAGCAGCTTCAGAAATTTTATATATTAATTGAAACAACGATAGTGAACATTGAAGTTTGTCCCCTGTGAACAATGAATGTGAATTTTTTATATTAAATGTAAAGCAAACATTTTTCTATGTATATAATTAGTATTTAAATTATTTTATATTTCGGTTTTTTATTTAGTTATAAATAATGATGCATTTTGTTAATAATGTTTAAAATTTTATTTAAATTAAATTATATTTTTATTTATAAATTTACATCGATTATTAAATTAATTATGTTTTATTTTATATTGGATATTAAATTGAGCCTTAATTAAGCTTCTAAATGAGTTTACTTGCAAGCCTTTAATAATGTTGTTCTTAATTATAAGTATCAAACAATAAATTATTTAAGCCTATTCATTTAATAACCAAATTTTTGTAAAAGTGGTTAAGCTTATTCAAATATTTAATCAAACATTCATGAACATGCTCTTATCAAGCTGAGCCATTAGTAGCTTGTTAAACGTTTGATTCATTTATAGCTCTTCTTGAATGATTCGGATGTGACTGAAGGAAGATAGTCATGGTAGGATTTTGTTGTGGTGGGTAACAAGCAATCAGAGTATTTGAGGACAGGGAACATGCGAGTGGTTCTATACAAATATAATGACATGGGCAAATATAGTAAGTGACATGTGAGGACTTGCTAGCAGTGTGAGCTATGTTGCATCATACGGTGTCCGAGAACTTTTGCATTGAAAACGTGTAAACAAGAGAGGTGTTTGATCACACATGAGAAAATTGCTTGGCATATATCTGGTGAGAGGAGATGCGGGAGTGGTTTTAAACGGAGTGAGTGCAACCTAGTGTAAAGATATGTTTAGTGTTTGCTGGGCCTAGGTGGAGTGCATGAGTGCAGTGGCTAAAAAATGAAGGTGTGGGTGGGAACCAAATAGTTGAGCCAGTTGAATGCAATTGAAACCAAATAGTTGAGCCAGTTGAATGCAATTGATGAAAACAAAGTCTTGGTTGACTCAGATCAATAACTTGGTATCAGAGGACATGGAGGCAGGTTGATAAGGATCGACATGCGATGTTGGTGCCACGCTCTATCGACTACTTAACATATTGGTAATTAATGAGAATGAGAGAGTAAGATAGATAGTTAGAGTGATAAATAAAAAGAGAGTTGAAAATGGGAGATGGAGGAGAATACTTGGTGGCTTAGAGAGTACACATTTCAAAATTTTATTCAAGATTGAATCGCTATGTTAACCTAGTCTTTAAAATCGTAATTTGTAGTGAATGGGCCCCTTGGTTAAAAGAAAATAAAGCAATGACTCATTTGCACCAAAAAATAATCATAATGAAAGTAGCAAGGTAGAAAATAAGCCTAATAAAACAAAATTCAACTATTTCTAAAATAAAAAAAATGTTAAATAAATGAGTAGAATATTTAATTAGACTTGACGTCGGCGTCAAACATGATTTTGTATTTGATGCCCGTCATCAATTCACGTCTTGTAATTTTGAAGTATTTTTTTTTCCATTTTGTAGGCACTAAGATTATTAAGTCACATTTGCAAAAAAATGCCTCCTTTTTTTTCCCCAAAATCTAATATTTAAAAAAAGGATTTGAAAGTATCAGTTGATTTTCTTACCCTATTTTTTGACTCAATAGAGAAGACAACAGACAAGATGGTTAGTATTGAATGTCAGTATTCTTATGAGAACTATTTGATGTCTTTTTGCTCATAATTCCTTACTATCATTTTATCTATTGGCTTGTATGAGCAGTTTTAGTGGTCAGTTTATGCAGATATTACTATTATTACACGAATTCTTTAAGATTCAATGTTGTAAACACTGTTACATAAAAGGAAGATTTACAAGCATAACACTCAATTCTTATATATTTACATATCTAACATATACTTTAGTTTTTTACATATATTCCATATTACCTATGCATGAAAAGAAGCATTTCACTTTTTAAAAGATTAAATAGTGCATTTTTGATGTGATATAAAAAATTTGGGTGGTCTAAATATATAAATCAATGTTTAAGTATTATATATTTAAATACATAAGAATTTGGTCGTATATATGTAAATGCCCCTATATTAAACAGGTTGTTTCTTGTTAAAATACTTTTTTTTCCTTGACTTTTCAGTTTCTTTTTCAATGTTACCGGTGCAGCCTAAGCAACCTTTCATTTTTGTTTTCAGAAGAGCATTGTCAAAGATGTTGGTAATAAAAGTAAGTAAACTTAACAAATAAATGAGATGAATCAGTAGAATATATTAAAACTATTAGATTTATTTTCCTAATTTTTAGGCTAATTGCTGCTACAACTATTATTAGCTTTTATTTGCTTTCTTTATTTTTCATTTCAATATTTATGTATTTCTTTGTTGGTTTATTTCTGAATTTATACCTTTCATTTTATTTGGGACTTGTAATCTGTATTTATATCACTCTTTTCTATCAATAAAATTGTCTTGCTCTATTCTCAAATCTCACATGGTATCAGAGTCAAGGATCTAACCCTAGCAGCCGACTCTTTTTGCGTTTTTACCTGTTGTAGATTCCTTCTCCCATGATAAAGCCATTATCACATTACTGCCGGTTCCTTCTCCCAACCGCTCTCGTGGAAAAGCCTCCCATAAGAATCTCCCGTGAGTTCTCCCGCCAACTAATTATCCAACGTGAGCTATCGCTCGCGAGCTCTCTTGTGAGAGTTTTCCCAACATCATCAACAGCAGAAAATACCTTCCTGCAAAGTTTTGCCGTGATTTTCTTTCTGCCACCGTAATCTTTTTATGTCTCGGCAAACCAAAATCACCTTTGGCTCCATTGGAATAATGGCAGACTCCTCCACCACCGACCTCCTGATGGCGTACTTGTATCCATCAGAGGATCGACATCGACCTCAATTCTTCTGCAGATCGGAGGATCAAAAAACCACATGAACTTCTTAATCACCATCCATAAATTGAACGAATTTAATTTTCTCCGATAGTCCCAAGCTGTGCCTTTGTTCGTCAAGGGACGCAAAAAATTTGACTATTTTATAAAAATGGTTTGTGAACCTCCTGAAATTGACACGACGTATGAAGCATGAGAAGTGGAGACTTCTATGGTCATTTCGTTGCTGATTAACTCTATGGAGGCTACGATTGGTTGTTCATATATGTCTCTATGGACTGCAGTTCAAGACACCTACTCAGATTTAGGGAACTCTAGCCAACTTTATAAGGTTTCCAATAAGATTTGTGAGGCAAAACAGAGATCGAGGACAATGACCTAATACTACAATGATTTAGTGGCCTTATGGATGAAATGTGACTTCTATTATGACTGCATGCAAGAATCACCTGCAGACCTTTCCCCCTTTCAAAAAATTATAGAAAAAGATCAGATGTTCTTATCTCTTGCAGACCTTAACAAAGATCTTGATGAAGTCCGTGGTCGTATCCTTGGCCGGGATCCCCTTCCGGTCGTGCTCTTTTCATAGAAATTTGACGCGAAGAGAGTTGGAGAATTGTAATGCTCGACACTTCCACCTCAGTTGAATCATTTGTCTTGACCACTAATAGTATTTAACACTCGTCAAACCCTCCTTGAGCCACTGTCTACTTGTGATTACTGTCACAAACCCAACCATACTCGAGAAAAGTGTTAGAAACTTCATGGGAAATCGACATACAAACCTTTCGCCAAATATTTCTCTGTCAAGGGTCTTACTACAATATTTGATCTACTACAGTATAATTAGCTCCTACTAGGAATACTTCAGAGTAACCCGACTCTCCTAAGAGTCAAATGGAGCAATTAATTAAACTGTTTGGATCCAATTAGTTCATTTTCGACCCGTAAACCTCTCACGTCAGCCAAGGTATCACTCGTATAACACGTCTTTTTCTAGTTCATGTATCATTAATTCAGGTGCCACAAACAACATGATTGAATGATTTCAAGTTTTCTCAACATATTATCCATGTTCTGGGAAAGATACAACAAAAATTGTTGATGGCTCCTATCACTCTATTGCTAGTAAAGAATCCGTTGTGTTAACAACCGGTCTAACTTTGTATTCTGTGTTATATGTCCCTTTGTTGAAGTGTAACCTGTTGTCTGTTAGTAAGTTAACTTATGACTTTGATTGCGTTACCAAATTTTCTTCTGATGTTCATGTCTTTCAGTATCATCGTTTGGGGAAAATGATTAGAACTATTAAAAAAGTAGCTGGGGTCTACTTTTTTCAATAGAAAGACACAATGAACGAGGAAACTTCTCCCAATAGTTGTATTTTTTCTCGATTTATTGAATGTCTTATTATGTTGCATTTTCGTTTGGTCATCTTAATTTTCAATATTTAAATAATTGTTTCCAGTGACGTTTACTAATAAAAATTTTGGTAACTTCAAATGTGAAATTTATCAATTAGCTAAACATCATCACGTTTATTATCCTTCCCATCTTTACACGCCCTTCGTCCCCTTTTTTCTTATTCATAGTGACATGTGAGAACCCTCTCGCACTTCCAGCTATACTAATAAACGGTGGTTTCTTACATTAATTGATGACCACACTCGAATGACTTGGGTTTATATCTTAAAAGATAAATATGAAGCTGCTATCACCTTCAAAAACTTTCACTTTTTCATTTTAACCCAATTTAAAACTTCGATTCAAGTCCTTTGAATTGACATTGATCGTGAATTTTTTTTAATTCGATTTTAGGTGAGTTCCTGGTAAGTAAGGGCATACTCCATCATTGCTCATGTACGGACACGCCTAAACAAAATGGAGTTACCGATAGAAAAAACTAACATCTTCTAGAAGTCACTTGCTCTATTATGTTTCAATCTAATGTTCTGAAAAGGTTTTGGAATGATGTTGTGCTTGCTGCCACCGATCTCATCAATATAATTCCAATAAAAACTAATAACCTTAGAACTCCATTAACTATCTTGGTGTCATGTTTCCCTACCAATCTGTTCTTCACCGTTCTTGAATCCAAAATTTTGGGTGCACGGTCATTGTTCGGAACACTAACTCTAATCGTAGTAAGTGCGATCTCAGGTCTATAAAATACCTTCCTCTGATATTCTACCACTCAGAAAGGCTATCAGTGCCTTGATCATATAACAAATAAACTCTACGTAAGTGTTGATGTCACATTTTTTGAAAGTGTTCCTTACTTCCATTTCACTTTCTCAAGTGAGGGGGAACTTGATTTCTTGGACACTTCCTTATCCTACCCCTGTGGATATTTCTCCAGTCACCATATCTGAGGAGGCGTCTTTCCCTTTGGATCCACCACCTACTAAACAACCAGAACCTCCTTCAATTTTCTATGTCTATACTTGTCGCACTCATGTTCCCACCTTGGATCTTGCGACTTATTTGCATGACTTAGAATCCACCTCGAGTTAAATCCCCACAATTGACACCACTCCAAATGAGGAGGTGAGTTTTCTCATTGAGGTATGTAATAAGGCAAGCTCTCCTTATTCTATTGAAAAATATATCTCTTTTCAAAGTGTATCACCGATCTATAAAGCATTTGCTGCTGCTTTGACAAATCATCGCCTTCCCTCCACTATTGAAGCAACATTAGTTGACCCTTTCTGGAAAGCTGCAGTAATGGATGGAATTAATGCTCTTCAACGAAATCATTTATAGTAGGGTGCTGCTGGATTTTCAACAGCAAGTTTAACTCTGATGAATCTTTTGAACGCAACTAGACACGATTAGTCACTAAAGGCTACTCACAAATATTTGATGTTGATTATGAAGAGACTTTTGCTCCAATTGCTAAATTAAACACAATTCGGGTCCTATTTTCCCTTGCTGTGAATTTGGATTTACCATTGCTCCATCTGGATGTCAAATATGCTTTCCAAAATGGGGATATCACAGAGAAGGTATGCATGTGTCTCCCTCCAAGCTTTAACTCTACTGTTCCCCTGAGATAAGTGTGTCGATTTCGGAAGTCCTTCTACGGACTAAAGCATTCCTCAATGACCTAGTTTGACAAGTTCACAAAGATGGTAATGAGTCATGGGTTTTCTTAGGTCAATCAGATCATACTCTCTTCTTTCGACATTCCTCCAGTAGAAAAATTGCTATCCTTATTGTCTATGTTGATGGTATTGTGCTCACAGGTGATGATATACCAGCACTGGGGTCTCTAAAAAGTATTCCAGTTACTCATTTAAGATGAAAAACTTTAGATCACTCCGGTACTTCTTAGGAATGGAAGTTGCTCGATCATCTCAGGGCATTTGTTTGTCTCAACGCAAATATGTGTTTGATCTATTGACAGAGAAAAACCTTCTCCTTTGCATACCAGTGGCGGTCTCAATGGATTCTCATGTGAAATTAGCTGATGTTCTCAATGTGGTTCTGGTGAACAAGACTCACTACCAACGACTTGTGGGAATACTTATTTACCTCGCCCATACCGCCTCGATATTTGTCATGTAGTAAGTATTGTGAGTCAATTCACGCATGATCCCTATGAGCATCTTCTCCGAGCTGTCTGCAAGATCTTTCACGACTTAAGTCTTGCTGGGCTCAGATTTGTTTTTCTCAAGCCACACATCTCGTTCTATTGTTGTTTATATAGATGCAGATTGGGTTGAGTTTGTCTATAATTGACGATCTACCTCAAGATATTGCTCATTCATGTGGGAAAGTCTTTTCACGTGGAAAAACAAAAAACAATTGATTGTGACATGGAGCAGTGTTGAAGTCGAATTTTGCTTCATGTTCATGGGTATCTGTGATGCCCTTTTGTTATGGATTATGCTTCGTGAATTGCGTATGCTAGTCTTTGCTCCTCTCCAACTATTCCGTTATAATAAAGTTGTCATTATTATTGCCCATAATCCGGTTCAACATGATTTGACCAAACATTTGGAGATTGATAGACATTTATTAAGGAGAAACTCGATCCAAAGGATATTTGTATTCCATTTATCCCATCCAATGATCAATTGACAGATATCTTTATCAAGAAACTTTCTCGGCTATTGTTTGATGATTTCAAATCCAAGTTTAACATGATAGACATCTATGCTTCAACTTGAGAGAGAGTATTAGATTTATTATCCTAATTATTAGAGTAATCACTGTTGCAACTATTATTAGTTTTTATTTGCTTTTTTTATTTTCCGTTTCCATATTTTGTGTATTTTCTTGTTGGTCTATTTTTGAATTTATACTTTTCCTTTTATTTGGGACTTATAATAGTATTTATTTCTTCATTTTCTATTAATAAAATTATCTGCTCTATTCTTAAATCTTACAAAAATAATAAAACTTTGGAGCTTGGAATGATGTTTCAATAATTACTTGTTATCACTCAACTCGTTATTCCTTTTTTCCGGCTTATTTTCTCAAATGAGTGTTCAAAACAGGTAAAGCGTTGCGGTGAAATGTCACGGAAGTTGAGGTTTTTTAGAGATCAGATAAACAAGGCCAACCTTGTAATTTTGGCTCGCCCAGCTTTGCAACCAGATGTTCATTTAGAGGAACTAGAGGTTATTGCCGAAGTTCAAATTTTACTTTGAAAGATTTACATGCATACCACTCAATTCTTATATAGTTACATATCTAGCACCTAAACTTCAGTTTCTACATATATGCCACCTTACCTATTCATGAAAAGGTGTATTTCACTTTTTAAAAATTAAAATAATGATATTTTTTTTGTGATATGAAAGATTTGGGTGGTATAAATGTAAAAATCAAAGTTTAGGTGCTAGATATGTAATTACCTCGGTGATATGTATATAAATGTCCCTTCTACTTTGTCAATTTATGCTTTATGTTCAGAAGGCCCATAAAAGATACTTATTCTCTTGGTTTTAGGTTCTACTGGGTGAGCATGAGGCTGAACTTCTTGAAATGAATACAAACAGTGAAAAACTGCAACAGACATATAATGAACTTCTGGAGTTTAAATTGGTTTTGCAGAAGGTGCGTAAATTTTGATCATAATTTGCTGTGATGATTTCTCCGTAAAAATATTGGGAAATTTACATACAATACCACACAGTTCTTATTTATATACATACCACACAGTTCTTATTTATTTACATATACAACACTTAAAAGTTTGATATTAACACTTGTAACACTTTGGTGTCATAAACATATGCATGAAAATGTGTCTTTTACTTCAGAAAAGATAGTGATTGTGGTATTTTTAATGTGATGTTAAAGATTTGAGTGGTATGAATGTTTAGTGTTAGATATGTAAATGCATAAGAATTGTGTGGTATGCATGTAAATGCTGCTAAAATATTTTCCCTGGGTTGTCATTTTCTCTACTGGATTTCTTAAGTGCATTTTTCCCTGAAGATTGTTAATCTCTTCTGTTTTTTAGGTTTACAAAGCTAATCCAGAACCATTATACTTTCAGCATTTTTTTTAAGATAGGATATTTCTCGTACTGAGATTAAACTAGTACATAACAAGGTTTGTCACTACTACGTGTTCTAACTTCTGTACCAACTTAATAAGAGTTATTGTCATTCCAAAGATGGTATAATACCCTAGAATGCATGATATGATGAATGAATTTAATCTCTATTTATAATATAAACCTTAAGAGTCAAGACTAAATATACTTGTTTCGTATTCAATAAGAAAAGGCACATGCATAAATGTATGTAAGAAAAAAATGTATAATCATAAATATAAGATATGGAACCTTATTGCATCATCATATTCCCTTGGTGGTATTTCGTCAAAGGAAGTAAGAAACAACTAGTGGATAGAAAATAAAACAAGCAACTGTATCTATAGTAGCCCAAAACCCAACGACAAATTTGATATAAATATTGAATCAATAAATTAGTGATTGGTGAAATATCTACTCCCATAGTCTCAGCTCATCAAACTTAACGGGATATGCTATGAGAAATGTGAACCTAGAAGGTGCTTATCATGTAAACATTATAAATATTT
Organism: Phalaenopsis aphrodite; assembly: GCA_003013225.1. Lineage (NCBI taxonomy): Eukaryota > Viridiplantae > Streptophyta > Magnoliopsida > Asparagales > Orchidaceae > Phalaenopsis > Phalaenopsis aphrodite. The sequence goes on from NEWO01000067.1 coordinate 1,326,445, forward strand.
TTTCTTTATTAAAGCTTAAACAATAAGATACAAAACATGCAATATGAGCAGTAAAAGTGACACAATTAACAATTTAATATCATTAGAACAGATATCATTATAATATTAGGTTAGATAAATATTGCATGGCATGAATGACCAAAATTACTAATTGTTTATGATGATTTACAATTTTTTAATTGCATGCTCATAAGCAGCTTCCACGGGCCAAAGCATACTCTAGCTTATTTCACGAGCCCGTTACAAAACAATCGGGTATCTTCTTCTGCTGAGCTCACTTGTGAACTGGTACGCTGAGCTTACTTTTCGAATTGGTATGCCAAGCTCACTTGCTGAAGTGACCTGTTTAGCCCTCCGAAATAGCTCCACAAGATTTGCAAACCATCGCATGGAGGACGTCATTCAAGGACGAACACGTGCTCACATATAATTAAGAGCCGTCTGACATCCACGTTCTCATCTTCTAGAAATGACGATATGAACGAGCCTTATTTTGAATAGTCTACATTTTGGTTTTTCTCTCCCCCCGCCCCGTTAGCGGAAGGGTTGGAGGGAGAAAGCAGGGGAATAAAGATAAATTAAAGCATCCCCCACTTTGGAGGAGAGGACCACCCAATGGAACAATCTATCAAATTATCTCTATTTCTCTTATTTTCTCCTCCCCAACTCTATCTTTGACTATTAGCTGAGAATCGAGATTTATGAGAGGGGAGAACTTCCATTCCATTATTTTCTTCTTCAATACTTTTATGAAAAAATAGGCCTCTCATTGGGTTGTATGAGCCCATGAACAATATGAGATCCACACCTTAAATGGATTCAAAATCTTGAAATGTATGGTGAGTGTGAATGACGCAGGGCGTCTGAACAACACCCTGATGCGGGCGTGGAACAGCGCCCCGAAGGGGGGCACTCGAAACTGCAGGGTCGAAGCCCCGCGAAACCTCATTAAGCCGAGCGAGTTCTTGCGATTCCGTGAAGATGGGAGAACCCGCTACACGGAGAAATCGTGATTTCTTGCGATCCATTCAAGCAGTTCGCATAAGATCTTTTTTGGGAAGTTATTTCTGGATTCCTCTTGGCTTTCCACCTATCTCTTTTGTGTAGAAGTTTCTCCAATGCATATAAATAGTTGTCTCTGTGTATGTGGGAGTCATATTTGAGTTGTGTTTGAATTTAGCTTCAAATCTTTTGTGTGAAGTCCCATTTTTCTTTGTGGTGTTCGTGGAGGTGGTGGCACTCCGACTGTATCCTCTTCGAGGTGGTGGTTGTATCCCCCCTTTCCACCCTTTCCAGACATTCTCCTCTCCACTTCTCTACCACTAAATTCACCCACCATCATCCTGACATCCAATTGTTTCCCCTTGCAAATCATTCCTGTTTCCCCGCCTACCTAACTTTTTTCAAAACCCCTCCCAACTACCACACTACTGCTGTCGACCACCTACAACTCTTTCACTTTTTGTTCCTATAGTTCCCTACCTTACCTTCGCTACCAGCCACTTTTCATGACTACTGACATCTCTCATAGTCATTCCTATTTCTGTAGCTGACCTCCGTCACCCTTTGGGTTACATTTACGGGTATTGTTTGTGATTTCTTATGTCTTGTGTTTTTATTTCTGTTTGAGTCATATTGTAATTCTATTTTAAAATTTATGTAAGATTACTTTTTTAGTATCCCTTATTTTTCCTACCAGTTCCGGTATTATTTGGTATCAGAGCTAGCTCGACCGTAGTTCTATTTTAGGGTTTCCTAGCCCCGCCCCTACCGAATTCACCGCCATCAACTTTTTTTCTTTCAATTCCCAACTCGAGCCATGCCACCTTGGAGAGATACAACAAGCTCTTCTCGGGAAGAGATCCAACGTGAAATTCGTTGGTTGCAGCAAAGACTAGCCGAGTTAGATGATGGGAACCAGAAAGAGATTACTTTCAACCGTGATCGAGAGAGTCGTAGGACAGACATAGACGGGAATCTTAATCCATTCCACAAGGAAAATCACAACGATTAAAAATATCGACCGTGTCGTTTTGGTATCCAATATCAAATGAGGCTGAGAGAAGATGCTTGCTATGGAGGTCAACAGGACTTTGACATCATGATGAACACTCATAGATCAAGGAGTTGTAGAAGAAACTAGCGATGAAGAGAAAGTCGAGGAAAAGGGTGAGGAGTGTCAGCTTCCCCCAGGTGAAAGAGAGGGGTTCGTGATTCGACGAATCCTACAAACCAATGACATGCGAGATTCGTAGTGGCTGCGCTACAATATATTCTACACCCGCTGCACAATGAATGAAAATATATGCAATCTCATTATCGATGACAAAAGCATAAAAAACGTGGCGTCGACACTGATGGTAAAGAAATTGGATCTCAAAGGCATTCCCAACCATATTCACTGACACGGCTAAAAAAGGAGAATCAGGTTAATATCGATCAAAGTAGCTTGGTAGAATTTTCGATTGGAGATCAGCTGCAAGATCATGTGTGGTGTGATGTGGTCCCTATGGATGCCTATCACCTTTTGTTGGGATGACTTTGGCAATATGACTGAAGGACTCAACATAATGGATATAAAAACACATATTCCTTCGTCAAGGACGGAAAACACATCACACTCTTTCCTTCGATAGAGTCAGAGGACATATGATCCCTTTTCGACAGAATGACGCCAGTGGAAACAATTTTAGCGATAACATCAGACAGGAGGACAGAGATACTCACCTCCGATATAGAAAAGATACGACCAAAGTTACGTCTGACACCGTACCAACACTGTCTTGTGAGAAGGGTCTGACTATTCTCACTATACAGACAATTGAACAAATCATAGGATACTTTGGGAATAATCACCAGTAAAATCGTGGTGCAAGACCTCAGAAGAACAGATTGATATGGGCATTTACTCGCAAGATGAGGAAGCAGATTGTTAGCGGGATTCATGGCGGCTGACAATGAAACAGAAGCTTCAACCAATAAAGTAGAAGCTCCCCCAACCTCGGGAGACTGATGCAGGGCCCCTGAACATCGCCCCGAACGGGGCGCTCGAAATCGCAAGGTCGAAGCACTGCGAAACCTCGCGAAGCTGCGCAAGGTCTCACGATTTCTAAAAGACGGGAGAACCTGCAACAAGGATAAATCATGAAATCTCGCAATCCAACCAGGCTATTCTCACCAGATTTTTTTTGGGAAGTAATTTCTGGATTCCTCTTTGCTTTCCACTTATGTCTTTTGTCTTGAACTTTTTCCTAAGCCTATAAATAGTTGTCTTTCTGTATCTAGGATTCAGATTTGAGTTGTGTTTGAGTTTAGCGTCAAATATTTGTGTGGAGTCTCTTTTCCTTTTGTGGGGCTGTATTCGAGGTGGTGGTGGTGTTCTTGTTGTATCATCTCCGAAGTGGTGGCTATATCCCCCCTTTCTACCCTTTCCAGACTTCTCTTCACTCCTCTTCTGCCGAACTCACTAACCTTCATCCTGACATTCAACTGTTTCTCCTTTCTGCAAATCATTACTGTTGCCCCACCTACCCATGTCTTTTCAAACCTCTCCCAACCACCACACTGCCGCTGCCGACCACCTACAATCACTCCACTTATTCCTATAATTCTACACCTTTCCTTTGCTACCGACCTCTTTCCGTGACTATCGACATCTCTCCTATTTCCTTTTCCTTTAGCTGACCACCATCACCCATTAGGTTACATTTAGGTGTGTTGTTTGTGTTGTATTTTGACTTGTGTTGTTATTCTGTTTGAGGCGTGATGTATTAATGAAAGATTCATTTTTGAGTTTTCATTATTTTCCTTACTAGTTCCGGTATGGTGAAGTTCATACAAAAACTCGACAAAGGAACCTTCAGCGCTAGGAAGAAGAAAGAGGAGTGTGGACAACACTAAAAAATTTATCATGCAGCAAATCAATGAGTTGAAAGAGCACATGAAAACGATGGTACGAGAGGCAAGACGAGATCTCTAAAACTCGTTTTAGGTCTAGGATCATCAGGATTGATGTCTCATAGAAAGGAAGCGCCGAGACAAGCATTGTCAAAACTATAAGTACTTAGAACAAGACCAAGAAGAGCTATGGTTCCAAGGTTAGAGGGAGAAGAAATAAACTAGCCACGTCTTGGAGGAAGAAATCTTGAAGTCCTCGTAAGAAAGAGCAGGGAGAAGAACCAAGAGACAAAAATCATTGGAGAACACATTTTCAAGGGAGAATGAAGAATTGAAGCACCAAGGAAGTTCAAGATTCCATTTTTGGAGTCCTACGAAGGGAGTTCAGATCTATCTGACCATGAGGCGTCTTTTGAATTAGGAGTATGTCTGCTATGAGTGAACTATGCTTTGTAGGGGCGTTGAAGGAACTAGTTTTATTTTGGTTCAACAACTTGCCTACGGGAGTTATCACCTCATTTAGGGAATTCAAGTGCACGTTTGTAACATAGTTCGCGATTGCTCAGAACCCACAAAAGAGTCATAAGCCCTCATAAAGATCCGTCGAGGGCTTTTAAAAGGTCTTAGGAGCTTCATCACCCGATTTCAGCTGGAAATGTTAGAAATTAGAGATTGGAGCCTGTTGTCGTACATGCAACGCTAGCTCAAGTCCTGCACGAGGGCCCATTTAGATATGCAATTGACTTAAAGAAGCCCAAAAATCTAGCTGTGCTGTTGGAGCTGACTAACAATGACATTTTGGTTGAGGAGTGCAATTTTATGTTGAGCACTTCCGAGCTCAAGGAGTTAGGAGATAGGCTTTGAAAAAACCTCACGGAGATCACATGAACCCAAGAAATCGATTTGTTCAAAGGATTTCTCGAACTTCCCTAGAAAGGTAATTTAGCCATCATGAACGAGATTCTCCCGACAAAGGATTGGTCGGAAGAAGACTAGAGAGGAGATAGGAACCACCTCATTTCCCTTTGGAAAAAGTAGTGCTAGTAATAATGTCTATGATTGAAGTCTTCAAAGTCATTCATAACGAAGAGTACTTCAAAAAGTCCTTACCGATGCAAGAAGGAAATCATTAGCATGACTTGAACAATTATTGTGCTTACTATCGAGATTATGGACACGACATGTAAGAATGTGACATGCAAAACCTCATCGAAAAAGTGATTTGGACAGGGAAGCTAAACGATTTATAGCTCTAGAGACGAACACCAAAGGCAAGGAAAATCACCTACTGAGGATGCAAGAAATGAACTCCTCCCTGTGAGAGTGTGACACATCGTTGGATTTGTACTTGCTATATTTGGAGGAAACAGACTTGTGGCCTCACAATGATCCAATTTGAAGCAAATAAAGACTGGAGAAGTCAACCTGATCGTTATATAGCTCAGTCGACGATCCTGATCCATCCACTCATCACTTTTACAGATGCCAACCCACCCGCTGATGAAAATCCATTCAATGAGGTCATCGCGGTCACTGAAACTCTCAAACAACCACATCAAAAGTATCCTAGTTGACACAAGTAGCTCTGCTAACATTCTGTTCAAGAGATTTTTTGAGAAGATGGGCATAATTGATGTCGAACTTGCACCCACCTTCTGTCCACTGTACAGATTCTCTGAAAAAAAAAAACACATGAGGGATGATTTTCTTGCCGGTGACTCGGGTAGAAGAAGAAACACAATACACCATATTAGTTGAGTTTGTAGTGGTGGACAACCCCCCCACCCCCTCGCTCACTTACAACGGCATCTTTGGCAGGCCGTTGCTCAACATTTTCAAGGCTGTAACTTTAATCTATCATGTGGCAATAAAGTTTATGGGCGCAAGACGTATTACCATCGTCATAGGTGATCTAACGAGCTGTAGAGAATGTGAAACAAGACTTGCTCCAACTCATTATTAGTAAAGGCAGTAGCCTAAAAGCTACTGAGATCACAAAACATGTGCCTATTTTTGAGGAGGAAACATGTAGAACTTTCCAAATTAGCTCAGGTTTTAGCAAGGAACACCAAGATCATTTAATTAGTCTTGAAAAAACATTGCGACGTGTTCGCTTGGATGGCCAACGAGATGCGTGGAGTTAACCTTGATATTGTTTGCCATAGACTCAACATGAAGCTGGGAGTCAAGACAGTTAAGTGAATATTGAGAGCTATAGCAACCACACTGGTCGAACTAATTCGAAATGATGTCGAGAAGCCGTTTGATGCAATTTTTATCAAAGATGCACAATATCCAGACTGACCAACTAATATACTGATGGTGCAAAAAACACATAATAAATGGAGAATGTGTATCAACTTCACTATTCTAAATTCGTTACTACGGATTGATGCGCTGTTTGACTTTGTAAGGAAGTGGAATTATATTTTCTGCTAAGTCGTTTTGCTCACAATTCATTTTACCTACATAAGCATGCTCTTTCTAGAAAAACTGTCCACTCATTTGGAACAATTGGCCTTTCCCAAAGTGACCCGGGAGTGAGTGACAAAAGCCAAGCTCCCCACAGGCATAGCTGGAATGCCCCCAGGCGGAGAAAAGTTCACCTCAAACCAAATTGAATATGCATTTCTTCACTTGCTGTCCGAGCTATAGACACAATGCACATAAAGTAATTCAAATATTATAAATCCTTAATTTATTCATTCTCTTGGTCTTTTCGCAATCTCTAATCAAAGAACTAAAAAAATCGAAGTACTAAATGTATACTCATAAGCGACTTTCATGGGCCAAGGCACGTGTTAGTAGATTTCACAAGCTCAGAAGATCCAACCTTCTCTTTTTAAAAAAACTTGACCATTTTCTTTTGTCAAGCTTACTTGTTGAACTGTTCTGTCAAGCTCACTTGCCAAAGTTCTGAAGGTGGAATGGGGGGTTGGAGGTGGAGAGGGTAGGAGGGAGAGTGCAGTGGAATAAAGATATAAATTTACGGGCCTCTCACTTTACAGGTGATCAATCAATCCAATTATCTCTGTATCCCTCACTTTCACATCCCTACCTCTATTTTTAGCTAAGGATTGAGGTTTAGGTGAGGGGAGAATTTTCATTCTATTCTTTCCTTCTTTAATAATCATCCCAAGGGTTTTCCCTGGTTGTATGAGTTCACGAACAATATGGGATCTCACATCCTAAAAATATTCAACAGTAAGGATTAATGCATTTGTGCATCAATGTGGTCATGTTAACTACCTCAAGTATGTTCGTGTATGTATGTACGAAGGTGGCTCGTCATTCATTCATCATAATACCACATATATCTTCCCTGTCACCATCCTGCCTCGAACTGGAATTAACCAAGGTTGTAACAAAAAATCAGATGGTGGGGATTAAATTTTGTATATTTATTTACTAGAGCTAACTATTAACAAATAAAATAGTCACTAATCAGATTAAATTAAAAAAAATATATTTAAATTTACATCGTTACTGGTTGTTCGCGTCTTTTATAAATATTAATCCTTCTATCATTTATTTTTTAATCACTTAATTAACCTAAATGTTACTTTAAAATAAGAATGAACTAACCAAACCAGTGAATACTTATATTCATAAACTACAATAATATAATGATTAATAAAACAAAATTTATGTCAGTTAAACTTTTAATAAATCAATATTAACATTCGAGATGCTATCAATGAATATTACTATATCAATAACATACTAATATATTTCTATACTTGTACAATCATCGCAAAAACACTGTCTAAAAATTAGATCACTTAAGGTACTTCAGTATCAATATCTTTTTTTATATACATGCATTGATATCTTAGTATTTCCCCATTAGTATCATAAAAGAGCGACTTCATCATAATCAACCATGCACATGCAAACATTTTATAAAAATCACTTTTTTACTGACAATATATTTCATTTGCATTTACATACCCGATAACATACTTATAAATCATTCAAATGATAATTTTTCATTCCTACAATATGAACAAAAATTCACTAGAATTTAAAAATTTCGAGTTTGCAGTAATCTTGATAGCACTAGTAAATGCATTTGGTCTGGAAGAAGCAAAATATCGCCATAGTATAAGAACACGAGTACTTATCTCGATGATAGACGATTTGCTCTTAACTTGTATCACTTATATCAAATTATCACCTATAAATATAAAATATTCAAGTATCATCTTAATTGTGTTTTAATTTAATTATGAATTGTTTTATATGACACTATTTTAACAAAGGTTTCAATACTTCAAATGTTTAAGTTTAATTATTGTAATCAAAATTAATATTAATTATTATTAATTTGTATATTTTAAAATTAAAACCCTAACCGTTGTTTTAGCGCCAAAATGAAATTCACTTAAGTTTAACATTTAAATAATAAACTTATACATAATATATATTACTTATTAAAGAACTTAAATAAATAAACTTATCTTTATAAAGCTGGTCACCCTACTTCATGCATGAGAAACCATGACTCCGCCTACTATGCTCATGGAAGCTTCTTCGTGCTCGTGAGAGTTTCAGATCGAAGGCAGGCTACTGTGCTTGAGGAAGTTTTTCCTGCTCATGAGAGTTTCAGATCGAAGGTTTGGCTTCGACTTCCTCTCCCACACGAACGCACAAACTCAACCCTTCCTCGTGTATGGTGCTTCGTCTTTTTCTTCGCTGGTAGGCTAGGGCACTTGCTCTCTCCACTGGTCCTTCCTCCTTAGCACCGTACCTCTTGAAGCTCGACGTCGATACTTCCTCGAGCCTCCTCGTTGCGTGGTAGGACATCTCCCGCACTGTTTGACTCCCAAGTAAATTTTTCTCACCTCTGCCTCCCTCAAGCGTGTCTCTTTATACGATGAAAGTATCATTCAGCTTGTCAACCTCTCATTTCCGTTGCTCCCCCGTCGATTGCCCGACTCCTCGTTTCTTCTCCCGGGTAATTGAAACTGGGCGTTATAATCTTCCCTACTTACAAAAATTTCGTCCTCAAAATTTATAAACAAATCTCTAGTTATTTCCCATTAAGGAGGTCAACATTAGTTATCCATAAATTTTATATCAAACTCCCTTTTTCTATAACTTATAGTGTAACCTTATGTTTGAATGTGCATACTTATTAATTTGAGTTAACTTAAAATTTATTATTATTATTAAAATTTTCATATAATGACGCACCTATTATCTCTTTCATCAAGATTACATTAATTAATCTTAAACATTCAAACTAATACCAATTTTGTCACAACCCTGCCTGAGACTTGAAATTAATCAAGGTGGGAACAGAATGTCAGACGATGGGCATTAATTTTTCTATATTTATTTACTGCAACTAAATATTAACAAATGAAAGAGACACTAATCAGATTAAATTAAAATAATATATTTAAATTTACTTTATTGCTGGTTGTTCGCGTCTTTTATAAATATTAACACTTCTATCATTCATCTTTTAATTGCTAATTAACTTGAAAAGCTAATTTAAAATAACAATTAGCTAAACAAATTATGCAACACTCATATTCCTAAACTACAACAATACAAAAGAAAAACAAAATAAAATATGTGTAACTTAAACCTTTAATAAATCAAATTTAACATTTGAGATGCTATTAATGAATCTTATTATATCAATAGCATTCAAATATTATTTTATATCTGTATAACCGTCACAGGAGTATCATCAAAAAATTATATCACTTAAAGTACTTCAATATTAATATCATTTTTCATATACGTTCACGGGTACCTTAGTGATCCCCGATTAGTGCCATAAAAGAGTGAGTTCATCATAGTCAGTCATGCACATACAAACATTCTATCAAAATTACTTATTTACTGACAATATATTTCATTCTCATTTTCTTGTCAAGTAATATACTTATAAATTATTCAAATGATAATTTATATAATGCCATGCACACATATCATTCTTATAATATGAACAATAATTCTCTAGAATTTAAAAATCTCGAGTTTGCAGTAATTTCAATAGTACTATTAAATGCATTTGGTCTATAAGAAGTAAAATATCACCATAGTATGAGAACATGAGTGCTCATCTTGATGATAGATAATTTTTTTGCTCTTAACTTGTATTACTTATATCAAATTATCATCTATAAAATATAAAATATTCAATTATCACCTTACTTGAATGTGTTTTAATTTTTATATGAATTATAGATGTATCACACTATTTTAACTAAGATTTCAATACTTTAAACTTTTAAAATTAATTATTATAATCAAAATTAATATATATATTTAAAATTAAAGCCATAACTCTTTTTTAGTACCAGAATGAAATCCACTTAAACTTTAAAATAATAAACATATATTATATAGATAATATTTTTTAAATAATTAAATAAATAAACTTACTTTTATAAAGCCGATCTCCCTACTCTGCTCGCTTCTTCCTCTCCTCTTGTTCTTCGTTGTAGGCTAGGGCCCAAGGTTGTCCTCCACTGCTCCTTCCTCCTTCGCACCGAACCTCTTGAAACTCGACGCTGATACTTTCTCAAGCCTCCTCATCTCCGGCTATGACGTCTCTCACACTGTTTGACTCCCAAGTAAGTTTTTCTCACCTTTGTCTCCCTCAAGCACATCTCTTTATAGGGCGAAAGTATCTTTGGCTTCCCAACCTCTCGTTTTCATTCCTCACCGCCCTTCAGCTGCTCGACTCCTTGTTTCTTCTTCTTTGATTTTTTGTTTCTTCTCCCATGTAACTGAAACTGAGTGTTATGTACCCAACATAAAATGAAGGTTTTCGCCGTTAATTGAATCTAATAGCTCATAAAAGAGTATTCACTTTGTCGAATTGGTAACTACCCATATCACAAAACAGTTCTAAAATTACATCCATCGCTCACAAATATACATAATGCCTTAAACAAGTGTTATAATGATCAAAGTTTATCACATATTAATATTATATGATTTTCATGAAGATGATTTTCTTTACAACCTATAATGTATTCGAGGAACAAGTAATACTATATCTGGATCATTTTAAAATTAAAAAATTATGCAGTCCTTCATCATCAAAAAGCCATCTATACATCATATGACATTTGAGTATTAACATTGAAATTATTAAAAAAAAAATTGTTATTGAATGTGAAATGCGATGGCTGATAATCTATAAAATTTCTAAGGAACCTATGATAAGTATCAAAGAAACACCCTTAACAAATAAGAGAAAATGCACCCTCCCATAAATAAAAGTTAACTACCTCTAATTGTAATAATCAAAACCATGCTTCTCAGGACCTGAATAAATAACACCAAGCAAACATTAACTGGAAAACCTATATATTAATGAAGAGAAATCCTTATTTATATTATAATTGTGATATATAATTATAGTGATAACCTCATATATGGTCTATTCTCATATTAACCTAATCAATTCAAAACAACACATTTATGTAAATTAAAATAAATAAAAAACACCCTTCTTTCCTTATTTAGTTGTAAAGTGGATAAATATCTCAATGGCATTTGTTCTAACAAAAGGAACAGACTAATCGATCAAAAAATTATGACGAGGTTTAAAAAATCAAGAAAGTTGACTTGGTGGTGGCGTGGTCATTCAATTTGTTATGGTCGTTTTTTAAGGTTTTTAAATGCCTTACAAAATTATTTGAGCTACCAAATTTTGCATAACACATGATAACTTCTCGTAACTTTTTTTCTCTTTCTATTTAATATGACCTTTTATTGATATCACAGCCATTTAACATATGCTCTTCAAAATACCTTTCATGTCCAGGCAGACGGGATACCCTGACATGCTGAAATTGTGATGATGTTTTTCTTTTTCCAAAATTAGAGTTGGACATGCGACATGACTAAGACAAAGCTATTATTCTGATGTGATGATCGCGGTGCTGAGTGTATTTGTTTAATTAGTGATGCGTAACTGCTTTCATATTTTGTGCGATCATTTTGAAGACTAGTACTTTATATGTTGGCATCTTATGTGTACATTCTAATGTTTATTTTTATATAATCATTGCTCATGGTTAATGCTAATGTTGATGTGCTATTAACAATTTAGTGTATTTGATAAATTATTAGAAGTATAATTATAATTAAACCAATGTCTTTTTTTTTTATCCTCAAGTTTTTTATATGATGCGGATGATATTATATTTTGTGGTGTGATATTTTTTTATAAAAATATTGATATTGGGTGTTTTAGTTATACCATTTGCATTAATAAATCATAGAAGAAAAAATCTGTCGCCCCCTACCTTCTACAGTTTTGTAATGTTCTCATATCCGTGTTATGTTCATGTCTTGTGTCAATGTCCATGTTCGAACTACCTCTACCTTCTCATACTTTCTTCATAACAGGCAGGTGGCTTTCTTGTTTCAGCACAAAATCATGCGGCTCCATCTGAGAGAGAGATGGATGAAAATGTGTATACTACTGAAGAGGATGAGGGAATCCTATCTTTATTGGAACAGGTGCAATCCGTAACTCATTCATTAAAAATTGAAATTCAATTACTATTATATAAACTGAAAGTTCTTTTTGAAGGAAATTCAGCCTGAACTTTCTAAAAAATCTGGCTTGAGATTCATTAGTGGGATAATTTGTAAATCCAAAGCTTTAAGATTTGAGAGAATGCTCTTCCGAACTACAAGGGGCAACATGTTTTTTCATCACGCACCGGCTGGGGAACCCGTCTTGGATCCAGTATCTGGTGAAATGGTTTGATGCTTCTTTCTTTAGTTGTTCTGCGAACTTTTATTCTGCTGTACTTTATTGTTTTGTCTATAACTTTTTACTCTAGAAAATATACATGGATTTTTATTTAACATAATGGTTGTATGTTGTCTTGAAATGTTATAAAATGACAATTTTGAGCGATATGCTTATTTCTATTTTGGACAGCGTCCTGAAATTCTAAAATAGGCATGATTTTTGTCCAAATTTATCTTTAACTTTATTCGCTAATTTTGTTAATGCAGGTAGAAAAGACTGTTTTTGTAGTATTCTTTTCAGGGGAGCAAGCAAAAGCCAAAATTCTTAAGATCTGTGATTCGTTTGAGGCAAATTGCTATCCTGTTCCAGAGGATATTAATAAACAAAGGCAAATTACAAGGGAGGTATGCTTCTCAAAACTGATCTGCATGCAAAATTATTTAATGACTTATTGTGACGGGTTATACATCTGCAAGTCATTCTATTTTGTTTTTCTTTTTTGGTTTGTTTGGTTGAGTTTTGTACCTGCAAGAAAATTTTATCAAAGACTTGAATAATTTCTGACTACCTCTTAGATTGAAGAAGTTGAGTTTTAGGAATGTTTTTCTGCAGCTCGATCTTTAATTGATTGGATTTTGTATGCTGCTTGAATTTTTCTTTCTTGTTAAATATTGCTATCACATTGGTTTGTAATAGATTAATCGTTTTATAGAAAAGTCATGCTCCTCTAACTCTTGGAGAAGGCACAAGTGAGACCATGAATGAGATGCAATAACTTGATGCAAATTGATTTAACCATATTTTCCCAAATGCTAAGCTAGATTCATTTAGATATGGGCCAAGGTTTCCTATAGGTTAAAGTGATACTAGAGTTAACCCAAACAACTACTCAAAGGACTCAATTTTATTGCTGATTTTAAAGAAAGTACAAGACGGACTCTTGGACGAGAAACAATACAAACATGTTGCCATAAAATAAGAAGCAACTACTTAAGAACAAATAAAAATAGTTACTAAAGAGGGCATAAACAGTCCTGGACAGCGTCTGTGGGTAGTTGAGACTCCGCCGGGAGGTTCAGGAAAGTGCGGGTGGCGGCTAGGAGGATATCGGAGCGAGCGTCAGTGCTGGAGTGGTGCTGGGGACAAGCTGCAGATACAACAACCTGCTGAAGTGGGCACTGGGAGGGATGGCAGCGGCTGTAGGGAAGGTTCGGAGGTGCGGGGACGAACAAGGAGGGCGCCGGAACGAAAGAAAACAACTAGAAGCAGGTTGGGTGGAACATGGAAGTGCTGCGACTAACTGGGGAAACCACAAAGAAGGCCGACAACATTCGGAGAGGAGCTAGGCAGGAAGGGAGGGACCCGTGGCCTGTTGGAGGGGGTGTAGGAGTGGGTGGCAGTGATGGTCAGGCGAAGTACAACCGAAACACCTTTCGCCGTCGGCTATAGCCTTTCGGGAGGGAAAGCAGTCGTGGCAAACTTGAAACCAGAAATCACACAAAGCTAATTAGACCTAGGAAAATAAAAAATGCATAAATAGAAGGGGAAGAGGGATCAATAAAGGTAGATCCTAGGAAGGAAGGAGGTGAAAGAAGTGGAAGGGAGAAACGACTAGGAGAAGTGGGAAACTATGGCACGTGAGAGAGGAATCGCGTGATTCGAGGACGGGATGCATGGGGGAGGGTGGAGCGTGATGAGTGTGATAATAGGAGGGGAAGAAGGGTCATTAAAGGTGAAGATCCTAGGAAGGATGGAGGTGCAAGAAATGGAAGGGAGAAACGACTAGCTTCAATGTCTAGAAGTAGCGGGGAACTGAGGCACGGGATGGAGGATTCACGTGAATCGGGGACGGGATGAGCGGGGGAGGGCCGAGTGTGATGCGTGTGATAAAAGGGTGGGATGGACCGGCCTGTCCAATGTGAAGGCTGGACTGGCAAAATGAGGCGCTCGACTCGACACGAATAGTAGCCCCACGTCAATCTTTCGGGGTTGAGGGAGCTTCACATCATTTGTCTAAGCTTGTGGTTCCTTGTATTTGGGAGCGGGATCTGCGACATTGAATGTAGTTGAAATTTTGGAGTCGCCTGTTAGATCGATTTTGTAGGTATTGTTATTGAGTTTTTTAAATATGCGGAAAGGTGCGTTGGCTGGTGTTTTGAGTTTACCGTAAGCTCCTACAGAAAATTGTTCTTTCTTAAAGCATATCTAAACTAGGTCTCCTTCTTTAAAAGTTACATTTTTTCTGGATTTGTTAGTCTGTGCTTGATATTTGTGATTTTGTTTAGAGATTGTTTCCCCAACTTCCTTGTGGAGTTGTTGAATTTGATAAACACGTTCTGTAGCATCCACGTTAATATCTGCTGGGGGAAGAAGTGGGACCAATTCCAAGGGCATGGTCGGGTTGCAGCCATACACATTTTTGAATGGTGTGTGTCCTGTGGTTTGGCTTGTTGATCATTGTAGGCAAATTTGGCTTGAGAGAGAATGAGATCCCATTGTTTGATGTTTTTTCTAACGAAGCAGCGAAGAAGATTCCCTGAGCTTCTATTAACGACTTTGGTTTACTCATCTGTTTAAGGATATGCCGCAGAACTAAATTAGAGTTTAGTGTCTAATTTGCCCAGATGGTCCGCCAAAAGAGGCTCAAGAATTTAATGTCCCAATCGGACTTAATGGTCCTAGGAATGTCGTGAAGCCGAACAATTTCGTGGAAGTACAAATCGATAGCATGAGATGTTTCTAACTTCCGGTGGCAGGCAATGAAGTGCGCCATCTTGGAAAAATGGTCAACTACTTTCATGATGGAATTCTTATTCCTTTGTGTGCGTGGTATTTCCATGAAAAACCCATGCTGACATCGACCCAAGTTGCTTCAGGGACTGGTAGAGGTGTGTATAATCTTATACTTTGGCTGCGAGTTTTGACGATATGACAAATCTTACATTGTCGGACGTATCGCTCTACATCTTGTGTTAGTTGGGGCAAAAAAAGTGATTTTGCACGAGTGCTAGAGTTTTATATCTACCGAAATGACCGACTAATACACCACTGTTATTCTCTTGGATTATAGCTTCATGTAATGAGCCTCGGGGTATGCATAATTTGTTGTGGCGGAACAAGTAGTCATCCTTGTGTTAGAAGTGCCCGTGAGGTTTCTCCCAACACTGTGTCGAGAGTTCCTGGAATTCTTCATCGGTCCGTATAAGTTTTTTATAATGTCAAAAGTCTACGACGTGCGCTTGCAAGGATGTGATCAGAAGGTGTTAATGGCCCAGAGCATCGACGACACAATTTTGATTTTTGGCTTTGTGCTTGAGTAAGAATTGGAAGGACGCTATAAATTCTACCCAGGCAACGTGGCGCCCTTTAAGTTTATTTGACTGTTTAGGAGCTCATGATCCGTGAAAGGGAGAACTCTGTGGTAAGTAGGTAATGATTCCAATGTTCTAGAGCTCTAATGACCACATAAAATTATTTGTCGTAGGTGTGATATTTGCGTCAAGTCTCATTGAGTTTTTTGCTGATATAGGCAATAGGGTGACCGTCTTGACTCAGTACAACGCCGATGCCTATATTGGACACTTCACACTTGACCTCGAATTGTTGGTTGAAATTAGACAAGATCTGGGGCTTGAGTGGCCTTTTCCTTCAAGACCTTAAAGCTTGTCTGGGCATGACCGTCCAAGTGAATACTTTTCGTTTCAACAATTCTGTGAGGGGGCGGTGATAGTGTTAAAGTTGCAGACAAATCTTCAGTGGAAGAAGGTTAGCCCCAAAAATTGTCGAAGTTCGGTGAAACATTACGACGCAGTCAAGCTTATGATTGCCTCGATTATTGTGGGGTCCATTTCTATCCAGTTGCTAAACACAATGTAGCCCCAAAAAAAAAATGATTTGTGAGGAAGTGACTTTTTTTGGGATGTGCATATAGTTTTTTGGATCGCAGGATCTCGAATACTGCTCGTAGGTGTTGTAGGTGGTCTTTGGATTTAGTATAAACCAGGTATCATCGAAGTGGATCACTACAAATTTTCCAATATGAACTCAAAAAACTTGATTCATTAGGCGCATGAAGGTGTTGGGTGCATTAGATAGGTTGAAAGACATGATTGTTCATTCATAAAGACCAATTTTTTAGAAGATGGTGACGCAATACAACTGATCTAAAAGATCGTCGAGTCGCGGTATTGGAAAGTAATATTTGATTGTAATTTTGTTAATGGCACGACTGTTAATGCACATCTGCTAGGAGCCATCCTTCTTGGGTACAATGAAGGAGGGGATGACAAATGGGCTGGTGGTTTTGCGAAACAACCCTCTCTTTACAAGATCCTGCACTTGGCGTTGGAGTTCCTCATACTCAGTGGGTCGTAATTGATTAGTTGGTCTTTTGGGTAGAACTGACCCTGATATGAGGTCGATGACATGTTGGATGTCCCGCAGTGGAGGTAATCCGTCAGGGAGATTGTAGGTCATGACATCTTGGAAATCATGTAGGAGTGGTTTAAGTTGTGTGGGTATTTCATTTTCCTGTCTGGTATCTTTTGGGAGGACTAGGGCTAGTGCTATTGGTGCAGTGCAGACTGATTGTAAGAAGGTGGCCCGTGAGATTAATGCGTCGTGGCCCACACATCTTGTATAGGTAATAGCATGAAGTGTTTTTCATCATTCTTCAATTTGTAGGTGTTTTTGGAGCCATTGTGCTGTGCTTTTTGGTTGAATTGCCATGTTCTCCCTAGAAGAATGTGACATGCGTCCATTGGGACTACATTACGTCACACTTGTCGTTGTAGTTGGTTGCCGATAGAGAATTCAACTACATTTTGTTGATAAACAAGAATCTCATTCCCCCTTTTGAGCTAGGTGAGAGAGTGGGATCGCAGATGTTTTTGTGTGGCTAAACCTAGCCTTTTAACCATTAGGGTGGAGGAGCCTTTTTTGGAACTACCTCCATCGATGATTAAGCTACAGATTTTCCCTTCGACGGTTTTTGCAGTACGAAAGATGTGTCGTAGCCATGAAAGGTCTCTTTCGAGTTCAGGCTGGAGGATCCTTCATATGACCAATAGTTCGCCTTCGTTTCCCAGGAGGGGCAGTGCTTCTTTCGAAGCATCTTCATATTAGGGTTCCTCGACTTGTTCGACTTCCTCAATGATGTCTTTTTCAGTAAATGAGATGGGTGGTGGGGCAATTGACAGTGATGTGGCCATACTCGTGGCTCCTAAAACATTTTTGTGCAGGAATTGTCTCGTGGGAACTTCCCCTTTCGGGTTTTGTGCCGCTTGGGGTGGCTTTCGTGAGTCCTGGTAGTGACTTGCTAGCTTCAGTCATGGTTTTGTTGGTAAGTGTGATTTGTGTTGATGGTATGTTTGTCGATTGCTGGCAGAAGGAGTTTTGAGATTTAACTTATTTTTATTGTTGTTTTAGTTTTAATGAGAGAGTCTGAACATCGTTTGGTGTCCAATATGGTTGGAGTTCCACAATGTTGCTAATTGCGGGTTTAAACCCTCGAAATAGTGGGTTATCGTGTGCTCCTCTTGTTCAACCAGGTTGATGATCAAATTGTGTCGTGAATTCCTCGATCGATAGATCACACTGTTGTAGGTTGTGGAATCAGAGGAACTGTCTTGACAATAGCGGTGTGGAAAATCTTTCGTTTGCATTGCATTTTTCATTTTGGCCCACTTAGTGTTCTTGTCATCCCCGCCGCATTGTCGTTGCCGTTGCAAGTTGTCCCACCATAGTGACGCGCTTTTCTTTAGTTTGATAGTGGCAAGATTAACTCGTTTGTCCTCGAGAACCACCCCCTTGTAATCAAAGATCCACTCGATCGGTTGCAACCAGTCGATGAAGTCGTTGGGGTCCATACTTTCGTCGAATTCCGTAGGTTCATTTTGATGTTGAAATCGCGATGGGTGTTCCACGTGGGCTCCTAGCGTGGTCTTCTATGATAGTGAATGCCAAAATGGTGGGTGATATTCGTCATTGTTGACATTATCACGGTGAACAGATTTAGGTCGTCGTTGCAATCTCTTCTTTGACTCTTGATGTCACAGTCGAGAGTGACGTCGCGTTGAGTCCCGTCGTCCATCTCAACCAATCGTTGTTGTAAGTGGTGAATTTCTTATTGAATTTCTTTCGGGGTTGGATTCAGGGCGTATCGACGTGCTGACATGATTGAAAGTGTTTTGGGAAAGAGACGAGAGAAGGAATGAGAAGTCAAGAAGAGAAGGCAAAAAAGAGGAGGGAAAGGAGAAGAGGAAAAAAGAATTTTGGTGGATTGGGTCGGGGCTAATGCTATGTAACCTTAAAATGAAACTAGGGTTGTGCTAGCTCTGATACCAAATGATGTTGGAGTTAACCCAAACCACGACTCAAATGACACAATTTTATTGTTAATTTTGAACAAAGTACAACATGAACTCTTGGACGAAAACCAACACAAACATGCAACCAGAAAATAAGAAGCAACTACTCAACAATGAATAAAAACTAGTACTAAAGAGGGCAGGAACAGTCCTGGATAGTGTCGGTAGGTAGTTGATACTCCACTGGGAGGGTCGGAGATGTGCGGGTGGCAGTTAGAGGATATCAGAGCGAGCGTCAGTGCTGGAGTGGTGTTGGAGACGGACTGTGGATACAACAACCTGTTGGAATGGGCGCCGGGAGGGATGGTGAATGCTGTAGGGAAGGTCTGATAGATAGGGAGGGCGCAGGAATGAAAGGAAGCAACTAGAAAAAGGTGGGTTGAACATGAAGGTGTTGCGAGTGACTGGGGAAGGCACAAAGAAGGCCGACATCGTCCGAGGAGAAGCTGGGCAAGAAGGGAGGGACCCACATCCTGCCGGAGGGGCCGTAGGAACGGGTGGCAGCGATGGCAGAGTGGGGTAATCACCATGTAAGACGAGATACAACCAAAACACCTCTCGCCGTCCTCGGGAGGGGAACATCATCGTGGCAAACCTGAAACCAAAAATCACAAAAAGCTTATTAGACTTAGGAAAACCAAACATGCATAAATAGAATGTGAAGAGGGATTAGTATATAGGCAACATCCTCAGAAGGAAGGAGGTGAAAGAAATGGAAGGGAGAGAGGATTCACATGAATCGGGGACAGGATGAGCGGGAGAGGGCTGAGCATGATGAGTGTGATAAAAGGGGGGAATGGATCAGCCGGTTTAGTGTGAAGGCTGGACTGGCAAAATGAGGCGCTTGGCTCGACGGGAAAATCAGCCTCGTGTCAGCAAGTCTCTGAGTTAACTAACACTCCAAAATTTGGAGAGCACTCTTTATCGAAATTATTTTTGAAGCTTACTTATCGGCTTAAATTTGCTTTTAAGATTTGTATTTGATTAAATGGGGAATGTGTGGGGGCGGAAGTAAAATACATTAATTTCTCATAGCTCAATTATTCTGGGTCAACTAGTTGACCCGATTTGCCACTGCCGCAAAGGACAGAGTTATAATGTCTATGGAGCTTGAATAAAAACTATGGTTGCCTCATCTCAGGTATTCAAAGCATATTGGGGTGAAAGTGTGTCAAAAACTTACTTTCAAGATTGGTTTATACTCATTTGTTATTAGATAACTTGCTATAACAACATGACAGAGTGGTTTAGTGGTGTGCCTCAATGCCACTTATGATTCAGTGGTATTAAATATGATTACTACGCTCAGAGGCATGGCGTGACATTTGTTATTGATGAGTTTTTGGTTGACTCGAAGAAAGAAGTCTAAAACACATAAATGTTTATTTGGTTTTGTTAGTGCTTCATGATCAAGTTATGACTTGCTCAAGGTTTTGATTGGCAAAATTATATTTGGCTGTTTTAAGTCATTATAAACTGGACAAAGGATTGAGTCTTACATTCTCGTGAAGACCCATTAATTGGAGTTTTGCTTTATAGGTTTTCTTGTTTTATACTACTCTAGTCTTTTTTGTTGACTTGATAGTCTTGCACGTTTTCCTTGGCTTTTTTTATTAGGATGTGGCTTAGATCTTTGGGAAGGTGCATCAGCTACTCAAGTTAGTGCCTTTGTTGTTAACTCAGTTATGGTTATATCTTACATCTATGAAAATACCTAGGAGTAAAACTTAATTGGATGGGCTTGTTAGCTTTTATATCAACCCTATCAATTGTTTTAGGGCTTACATCTTGGGGAAGATCCAAAAGATGAGGCTTCTAACATCAAGGATGAGGAAGATCCATATTGGGACTTTCAACCTCAAGGGCGAGGACAACACAAGTGAGACTGAAAACATTGAATGGAGATAATAGTCGACAATTTTTGCTTACAGTGTCATAGTCGCTTGGAATCTTGATTAATTAGAAATTAAGAACCTTAAATTCAAGCTTCTTTCTGATCTGCTTAATTGACTAGGTTGTCACTATTTTTATTTAAATTAAAGCCTTCAAGGCATTATTGTAATTTGATCTTTGAAAGGGTATTTTTCTATCTTTCATCCTTAGAGAGATATTTTGTAACATGTGCCCTTAGTATGATATAATATCCTCCTTGGTTTATCCAGGTATTTACATACCTTTTGGTTTTGTTTATGACCTTTTAGATGCCTTAAGCACACCATATGTTTTTCAATACTTTGAATCATTTTTTGGTGTGCTAGCATTTAGTATTTGTGAGTTCTATATATCATATAAGATCACATTAACACTTTTGTAACTTTTGTAATTTAAATATGTCGTGAATGATTTAGTGTTTTGACATCTTTATTGATGCATTGGTTCACTTTTTAGTATATTGTTATGTTTTTTGTGCACTGACGCAAATTGTCACAACCCGGTTAGAGGTTTGGAAATTAACTTAGACAGGAACAGACGGTCGGGCGTTGAAAATTAAATTTTTTATATTTATTTTCTATAATTAACTATTAACGAATGAAAGAGTCATTAATCAAATTAAATTAAAGCAGTATATTTAAATTTACCTAGGTACAGTTTTTTTTCATTTTCTATAAATATTATCTCTTCTATCGTTCATCTTTATTCAATGAAATTAATCTAAAAAGTTAGTTTAAAAATAATAGTGAACTAAAAATGCTAGTGAGAACTCATATTCCTAAATTACAACAATACAAAAAAAAAAGCAAAATGCATTCTAGCTAAACTTTTAATAAATAAATAAATATTAACATTTGAGATGCTATCAATGAATCTTATTGTGTCAATAGCCTATCAATATCATTATATATTTATACAATCATCATAAGAGTACTGTCCAAAAATTATATCTCTTAAGATACTTCAATATCAATAATATTTTTTTTATACGTGCGCCAGTACCTTAGTGTTTTCTCACTAGTTTCATAAAGGGGGACTTCATCATAGTCAATTATGCACATACAAGCATACAATAACACTACATATTAATAAATATTCATTTTCATTTGCATAATAATCAATATTTTTGTACAAAGTTTAATAGCTACAAACTAAGCACACATGTCATTCTTACAATATGAACAAAATTCATTAAAACCATAAATAATGGATATGCAGTACGAAAACAATAACATTAAATGCATGCTGTCGAGAAGAAATAAAATATTATCATAGTATAAGAACTTCAGTACTCACCTGGATAATAGAAGATCTGCTTGCACTTAACTTGTATTACTTCTATTAAGTTATCACCTATAAATTTTTAAATATTCATTTATTATATTTTTATTTAATTATCAAACATTCTTGTATTATGCTATTAAGATTTTAATGCTTTAAACTTTAAGTTTGATTAAAAAAATATTAAATATTATTAATTTATTCAAAAATACATTTAAAATTAAAATTTTAACATTTATCTGGTACTTGAATTAAATGGACTTAAGTTAAAAAAGTTTAGTTAATAAACTTATAAATATAATATAAATTAATATAATATTTATTTAATAACTTAATTAATTAAATTCTTTTTAATCTTATTCTCAGTTGAAAAAAACCTACCTTGCCCCGAACGCAAGTTCTCCCTTTCTTCTTCGGCTTGATCACCTCTACATGCGAGAAATCCGTATCAAAAGCCTGGCTTCGACTCTCTCCCACATGAACGCACAAACTCAATCCTTCCTCCTCTGAATGCTTCTTCCTCTCCTCTTTATTTTTGCTGGTAGGTTAGGGCACAAAATCTCTTCCGCCGCTCCTTCCTCCTCCTATGCTCGACAGAGATCTCGTCTGTTGCCTTCGACTATAAGGGAGCCCTAAATTGCATCGTTCGACTCTCCAACAAGTAACTCTTGTCTCTGTCGCATCTTCTATGTGAGATTTGTACACCAAAGTATCCATTCGGCTTCCCTACCGTCTCGCTTCACCTCCCCCCTCGTCGACTTTCTGATTGTTCGATTTTTTCTCTTTCAGCTTCCTTGACTTCTTACTTCCACTTCTTCATCTCTCTCACTTCCTCGTCGGGCTGTTCATTTCTTCTTCCCCAAGTAACTGAAATGGTACTTTACACAAATGACAATACATTGTTTATCATTTAAAGTTACTTGGGTTATCCATAAGAGTCTTCCATTTCCTAAAAAGTATACAGTGTCTTAGTGCTTAACTTGTTTTTTAATATTAATTTAGTCAATCAGCATATCGATACATTTCTAAAAAAGCTATCACGTGCTTCTATGAAATAATGAGAATAATAAATTGTATGAGTTATTTGTGCACCTGCATGTAGTTTGTATTTTTCTTTTATTATGGGGTTTGTTGTCAACGCTCTTTAGTTGTCGTTGCATAGGGATATTTATGAATGCAACTTGATATTCTTGCAAAATTGATCTCCTGGTTGGACCCAGAGACACTGACTCGATGGATCATTTTATAATTGCTGTGAATGTCACATTGCACTTATTGACATATTTCATTTTGGATGAATTGATTTAAGATATTTAGAGGGACTATGTCGAAATGTTGAATTCTTAGTTTGTGGTTGAAGTACATTGCTATCGTATAGTCCAATAAATGTATATTTAATGATTGATCTTAAAATATTTTTAATCTTAGATTATAATATATTATTATTAAATATATAATTAAATGAGTTTTAGTTAATCATATATATTTAAGTAATATATCATATATAATATGAGCCATGTATCATTGAGTTTACTATCAAGTATTTAACATACTATTTGTTGAATAAAAAATAAATTAATCATAAACATAAATTAACAAGTTGAATTTTGTTCAAGTTTTGTTCATTTAACTTTTGAGTGAGTTAAAAAATATTCATATTTATTTATTTAATAATTTAAATAAACTTGATCGAGTATGAATCGAGTTAAGTTCAATTTTTTTGTCGAGCGCACTGGTTTGCTTACAGCCCCACATATCGACTCTAAATAAGGAAATCGTAAAAACCCCATGGGAGGGTACAAGCTGAATTTTTTTTTTAAAAAAAATCCAATTACTAGAAGTATTATTTTTTTGTATTAACTCCAATAAAATTGTTAGAGCATCTAAATCCAATAAAATCATCTAATTATTATCAAAGCTATTGAAACATAAGTAGTGCAATAATTCACTATTCACCTAAGGAATACATGACTGATAAATTTTACTAAGTAATTTAACCTTAACAACCTTGTAAAGGTTCCTGAAATATGAGCCTAGAAGCTCTCCACTAGATGATGCATAAATAATAATATTCAAATTTTCAAAGGATGGGCTTGGTTTTGTAAGAAATAAACTCACTAGGTGAAATTCTATCGAACAAAGTATAGACCACAATACATAGGACAAAAATATGAACAAAGAAAAAAATAGAAGCAAAGATGAGTATTATGTCGTGATAGTTGCAGAACGTGCATAAAAGACAAGATTTTAAACTTAGGAATCAGGTAAATATGCTTATCATACAACAATGTTCATATAAAATTATCCATGTAAAGCCAATTACACTGTCTTCATATGTGGAAAGTACCTCTTGCAAACATGCCGTTGTTACTCATGCATCAATAACTCGATGATCATTTCATCATTTTGTTTATATATATAAATATATACTTTGTGAACTCAATATGTACCGTGCATTAGATAAGTTTAGTTATTGTAAGCTGTCTCGGCCTATGAACTCAAAAGACTTTTACAGCAAGCTGTAAAATATGCTGTCGAATAATATTGCGTGCTGAGGAATCATAGTACTGCATAAAAAAACTGCATAACGTAATTTTCAAGAGAAGTATGAATGCTGAATAATGGCCATTTCTAATCCTACTTTCTAAACAACTCCTTTTCATTTTGTGATGTTTTATTTCAGGTTTTATCACGTCTCTCAGAACTTGAGACCACTTTGAATGCTGGTATCCATCATAGAAACCAGGCATTGAGCTCAATTGGTTGCCAACTTTGGAGGTGGACAATGATGGTAATTTCTTAGGGCTTTGTAACAGATTAATTGGTTCTTGTTGAATTTGAAATTTGGAAAAAAGGCAACCTGATTTTTTATTAATTGTTTAATATAGATATTCATCCTTGAGTAGAGATTTCTATTTTATTTTCCCAGGTTAAGAAGGAGAAATCTGTCTATGACACTTTAAACAAGCTCAATTTTGATGTTACCAAAAAATGCCTTGTTGGTGAAGGATGGTGTCCTGCATTTGCTAAACCTCAGGTTTGCTATCTCGCACATAATTCTTATGTAATTGCATATCTCACACCTAAACTTTCATATTTACACAAATAGTACTCAAATCTTTAATATCACATCAAAATAGCACAATTACCATTTTTAAGAGGTCAAATATACCTTTTCATGCATATTGGAGCACTAAAGTTTCATGTATGTAAAAACATAAAATTAGGTGCGAGATAAGTAAATACATAAGAATTGTGTGCTACGCATACATTTTCCTATAGTTTATTGTTTTTTTTTTCTTTCAGAAAATGTCAATACTGTTTGAAATTTTAGAAGTCTTATTTCTAATCAGATTAAGTAATGGTGATGCTAATTTTGCCCCGTTTTCTATCTCATCATAGATCAAAGATGCGCTACAGCGTGCAACAATTGACAGCAACTCACAGTTGGGGATAATATTTCATGTGATGGAAGCGACAGAATCACCTCCAACATATTTTAGAACCAATCGATTTACTCATGCTTTTCAGGAAATAGTCGATGCATATGGGTGTGTCTCTATCCATTTTCTTGCAAATAGTTCATGCTTAATATTTTGAGTGTAAAGTGCCAAAGTAGTTCCCTGATGTCTACATGAGGTCATTTTTGTCCCAGAGTATAAAAATGTTGAATTAGTCCCCGAACTCTTTAAAATGGAGCTGAAATGGTCCTTTGTTGGGGCTATTTCAGCGCATTTTTAAAAATACTTGAGGACTAAATGGACACTTTTATAAACTTTTGGACTAAAATAATCACCTGCAAAGAGTTAGGGGACAATTTTGACACCTTTTTCTATTTTGATATAAAGTATAATTTTTTATATCTACAAGTAGGTACAAATCAATTTTAAACTGATGGAACTTCCATTATTGATTAATAGCCTACTCTTGCAGTGTTGCGAGATATCAGGAGGCAAATCCTTCTGTTTATTCAGTTGTAACGTTTCCTTTCCTTTTTGCGGTAATGTTTGGTGATTGGGGCCATGGAATATGCTTGTTGCTTGCAGCACTGTTTCTTATAATCCGTGAAAGGAAACTTGGATCTCAGGTATATTTTATTGGGTAAAATAAATATTTTTTAATTTCATTTAGAAATATAAAATTAATTTGGCATACTCTAGAATTCTTTTATTTTTTTATTGGGGCATTTAAGTACATATCACACAATTTGTTAGGTTTGATAATAGAGCGAAATAATCTTATTGAGCAACAAAAGGGGTATAAATACATGATACAAGGGATATAGGAAAGTAAAGATAGAATACCAAAATCTTTTCTAATACATCTAAAAATGAAAAGAAAAAACATAAACTAGGAAATACATATAAAAAGAAATAATAGGAAAAACAACACAATAAATAGAAGAACCTTCTAATATCTTCTAATACATAAATGAATCTTCTAATATCTTCTAACTCCCCCTCAAGTTGAAGCATAGATGTCTATTGTGTTCAACTTAGATTTGAAGTTGTCAAACAAAGATCGAGAAAGATTCTTTGTGAGTATATCTATGAGTTGAGCACTGGATGAGACAAATGAAACACAAGTCGCCCCAAAATCGAGTTTCTCCTTGATGAAGTGATTGTCAATCTCTACATGCTTTGTGCGGTCATGCTGAACCGAATTATGAGCTATACTAATTACAGCTTTATTATCACATAACAGTTGTAGAGGAGCAGAGACTGGCATACACAATTCACGAAGCATGATGCGTAACCAAATCGCTTCACAGATTCCAAAACACATGGAACGAAACTCGACTTCTGCACTGCTTCAGACAATCACCGACTGTTTCTTTCTTTTTCAGGTGACAAGGTTTCCCCACACGAATAAACAATACCCTTAGGTATATCGTCAATCATAGACAAACCCGAACCAATTAGCATTAGTATAAACTGTAATAGAACGAGTGATGTGGTGCAAGAATAACAAACCTGAGCACGGTGTGCCTTTTAAGTAGTGGAGGATCTGGTGGACAATTGTGAGATGATGCTCATAGGGGTCTTGCATGAACTGGCTTACAATACTTACCTGTGGCAAATATCGGGGCACGTATGGGCGAGATAAATTAGTTTCCTTACAAGGCGCTGGTAGTGTGTCTTGTTCACTGGAATAATATTGGGAACATAGCCAATTTCTCATTGGGGCCCATTGGAACAACCACTAGTATGTAAAGTAGAAGGTTGGTCTCTGTCAATAGGTCCATCACATATTTTTGTTGGGAAAGTCGAATGCCCTTGGAGGACCGAACAACTTTCATGCCTAAGAAGTATCAGAGAGACCCCAAGTTTTTCATTTCAAATGATTTGGTGAGGATGCCTCTAAGAGATTCGAATGCTGACATATTATTACCTGTGAGCACAATACATCGACATAGATGATAATGATTGCAATTTGGCCAGGAATGCCGAAAAAAGAGAGTATGATCTGATTGCGCTTGAGAGAACCCATGACCCACTAACACCTGCATGAACTTGTTGAACCAGGCTCAGGGGGGTTGCTTCAGTCTGTAAAGAAACTTCCGCTGTCGACACACTTGTCTCCGGAAAGGAGTCAAAGCCTGGAGGTAAGGACATGGACACATCTTCTGTGAGATTGTCATTAAGGAAGACATTCTTGACATCCAGTTTTAGTAAGGGCCAATCCAAATTCAGAGCAATGGATAACAAGACCAAAAGGGTGTTCAATTTCGCAACTATAGCAAACATTTCCTCATTGTCAACTACATAGGTTTGTGAGCAGCATTTGGTGACCAATCGTGCTTTATTGCGTTCAAATGTTCTATTGAAGTTAAATTTAATGTTGATGATCACCAACAACCAATTGCTTTATTTCTCCGAGGAAGATTAACAATATCACATGTATGATTTCATCGAAGGGCATTCTTCTCATCCATTATTGTAGCCTTCCAGGAAGGGTCCGCTAATGCTTTCGTAATAGTTGATGGAAAACGATGATCAGTTAAAGAAGTGACAAATGCTTTGTAGGTTGGCGAAAAGCTGTGGAATGAGACATATTTTGCCATGAAATAAAGAGAGCGTGCCTGATTGGGGTATTAGGACTAGGGTTGTAAACGAGCCGAGCTTGAACGAGCCCAGGCTTGGCTCGTGTTCGGCTCGTTCGAAATTGTTCGTGTTCGAAATTGGTTCGTGTCGAAAATGGCCCGTGAACAGTGTGTTCGTGTTCGGCTCAAAATTAGTTTTTGTTAAAATTAAACTGAAAAAATAGATGTAGAGTGTTGGATTCAAACCTGAACCAAACGTATACAAAATAAGGTGCATAACCACAATACCATAAGAGCAGTTACGATTTAAACTTAGATATAAATATATATAATATATTATTATATAAATAATATGTGTAATGTATTTTTATATAAATAATTATATATTTTTTTTCGAGCTAAAAAGAGCCGAGCACGAGCAAACAAAGAGTTGTTCGTGTTCGACTCATTTATAATTCGAGCTTTAAAAACTTGTTCATATTCGACTTATTTCCTTAACGAACGAGTCGAACACGAGCTATTTAACGAGCCAAACACGAGTTGTTCGAGAACAACAAGCTTTTTTTACAGCCCTAATTAAGACGGGTCTCAACCGAGGGTTTGAAGTAACTCACATCCTCATTCAGAGCAGGAGAGTAATGGTATAACTCACCTTTTCATTCGGAGCACGAGTAATCTCCACGAGTGTAGTGTCGGGGATGTTGGCTGGGGCAGATTCCAAGTTCTGTAAAAGGGTAGCAGGCTCAAGAGTAGGGGTATTAGGATGGGTCTCAACCGAGGGTTTGATGTGCCGAGTATAGACATGGATAGTGGGTTTAGGAGATGTTGGTCTGGTAGATGGTGGATCGAGTGGGATAGATTGTTCCTCGGTAATAGTGGCTAGAGGAGTATGTGGTATATCTATCAAAGTCGAAAAAAGAGTAGCGTTAAAAAAATCTAGCAGTGTCGGGCAAGTATGGAATACTTTATAAAGTTTATTTGTGATAGGATCGAGGTAACAACCCTTGTGAGTAACAGAATATCCGAGAAAGATACGCTTGATTGACTAGGGATCATGTTTACTATGAGTTGGGGCAAAGTTTCGAACAAATGCCATGCACTCCAATATTTTGGTTCTAAAGTGGAGAAAAACCAATTGATAGGAAAATAGGATCTCAAAACTGCGAATGGGGTATGCAATTTGTGAATTTTTGTGGGGACTCTATTGATGAGTTATGTGGTGGTAAGTATTACATCATTCTAAAACTGTAATGGGATATTCAATTAAAACATAATGAAACAGACAACTTCGAGTAGGTGACGATTTTTCTGCTCGGCTACCTCATTTTGTTGAGGAGTATACGTACAGGAGCTGTGATGGAGAACACCCTTAGCAAAAAAATCCTCTACTATAGAACTAAAAAATACACTATCGTTGTTTGTTTTAAGGACTTGAATTGATGTTTTGAATTGGGTCAAAATGAATAAAGAAAATTTTTTGAAAGTAACATCTTCAGATTTGTCTTTTAAGATATATAACATTTTCATTCGAGTGTAATCATAGATCAAGGTAAGAAACCACCGTTTATCGATGTAATTAGGCGTTCGAGAGGGTCCCCAATGTGGACTCTGAAAATTCGAAAAACACCCTAGACTCTCACCGAAAGCTCAACGCCTTGCACGTTCCAGTTTGAATTTTCAGAAGGAATATGAGAGAGTAGATAAAACACTACCCAGAGATTTCACCATCATATTTGCGGGGACTTTAAGCTCTGGGGTTTGAGTTTTCCCATAAGTGCAGCCCCTATGGTTAAAAACTCTTCTTAATAACTGGAGAGCACTTTCTATTAAGGTTATTCATTAGGTGCTAAGTATTCTAACTTAGCATATTGTAGCAACAAAATTTAAAATCTAAAATTATAAAAATTATAATCATCATTAGCTTAGAGCGAATGGTAGGGGAAACGATGACAAACGTGTGGATTCCATGGTTTCGTCGTTTCGGGTTGTCATGGACCCTGTTTTAGTAAGCGGAGGTAGTTGACCCAACCTGACAAAATGATCCTTGTCAGCAGCCATATGTTGTTTCGTCCAAGGGGACCTTATAGGGTTTAGGTAGTTGACCCAACCTGACAAAATGATCATTGTTATCGTAACCGCTTCTTTGTGGTGTCATTTGGTGGCAAGAATCACGCGGACAAAGGACTCGGGTCACGTCCTTACTGGCCTAATATTTGTTTTGAGCAGGAATTTCGTAGTATACTTGGTATGATATTGGTCCTTTGTGAGCCCAAGTCAGCATTAAATTTGTCCACCTCGACAAATGGTTACGAAGGGTGGATGATTTTTTGCATTAGCATTAGGTGGTAAATTTTTATTTAAATATTCTTTTTATGATTTAAAATATTCTAATTTTATAAATGAACGCTTCAGGTTGAGATTTACTATCAACACGACCATCATAGAGATTAATATCTTTAAACTCTGTCGACAATGTTCTTCTTACAGAGGATCAAGTTTAGTAATTGAATTAATTAAATTCAAAATTCACTTTGAAGAAAAATTTTAAAATGGACCCCTCGGGTTGAAATCTTCGATCAACATGACTATCGGGGAATTATTTATGTTTGGACTCTGTTGTCGTCTCTATCCTACTTACAGAGGATCGAGTTCGGTAATTAAAATAATTGAATTCAAAATAGAATTTGAAGCCACTTCGGTCGAAATCTTTGATCAACACAACCATCATGGGGGAATGATTAAATTATATATATCAATAAGATCATTAGTCCTGTCAATTACAGTCCTCATTAGGAGTATCAGACTGACTAAGCGGGGGCTCAATCTTCTCAACTCCAGTTCATGTAAGGGGGAGGTTTGGATTGGCCAAATTTTGTGACTTATGACCTCGCTCTATAGCGAGGCAGACCATTGCCCGCTTAGCATTCTCAGACTCATAAGCTTGAATATTTAGAGGCTTCGGAGCACATTCTGGCATTTTAATTTTATAAATTGAAATTGATTTTAAATAACTTTACATGTGTTTCGGGACATTTGGTTTTGAGCTTAAATACACATTTTAACCCGTGCAACATTCTCAGACCTTAAGATCGAGCATTTAACATGTTGGTCGAAACACTTGCATGTGTTTTCATATTTTTTGCCTTGAGTTGATTTTCAAATAGCTTGCACATATTTTTAGTGCAAATTTGATTTTAGTTTAAACATTTGCTTGCTTCGTGCGACATTTTTGGACATGTGATTGAGCACCTAACATGTTGGTCGGAGCACATGTGGTAGTTTAAGCTTGTTGGCTTGAATTAAATTTTAGGACTTTATTATTGTTTGCACGAGAATATTTTCATTAAGATGCATGCAAATATTTTTATTTAAGCATTTAGTATCACCTTTTGTTCGTTTGTGTATTTGGCGTTGTGTATCTGGTGACAAATATGTGCAAACCTTTACTTCAAGCGCCTCGATATTGCCCTCTGTATTCTTTTAGATGCTTATTGTTGATCCGGTGGTGATTAAGATGAATATAGATTTCAATTGTGTGTTTGGAATTACGCTTCTCTCTTATGCTTAGCTCCCATTTGAGTGCTCAGGTGGACCCCCTTTAATTATAATGCATGATTTTAATCACTTTGATTAATTGATTGAACCCCCCATTTGCATTTTATACGTGAGTTTGTGTGTTCACAAAAGGTTTTTTTCGAGCTCGTTGATGAGTTGTCGAGTCCTTTGTGGGTCTTATGTAAGTTTCTCTCTCATGCTTGACTCCCATTTAAGTGTTTAGGTGGACCCTTCACAGGTTTCATTCGAGCTCGTTGACGAGTCGTCGAGTCCCCTATTTGTCGTTCAAGTTTTATTTATTTTTAATTCCGTCTTTTAAAATGACTTACGTAATCACTTCAACTTTTAATATGTAGTTTAGGAGCTTTCATGTTGATTGCATTTTGGTCCAAGTGAGTTCAATTTAGTTGCTCTTTTATGACTGGCATTCAAACAAAAATCTAATATTTAGGCAGCCTCCCGGTGTCATCCCCGTTGAGGGGGCTACATCAGGGAGCTGAGGCCTTCCTACCATACTTAAAAAAGCGTGCATATTCAATGTCTTTCAATATTGCGGCCCGTGGGTCTTCATAACCCACCAGCTTAAAAAAACATGCATGGGGCTTCATGTACCTGCATAAAAAAAGTAATAACAGACATACACATGGAGCCATTCCCGACATCGATAAGACAGGACATCACGCTTAAAAAAAATGCATGGGACTTGATTTATTTGCAAATTGAATTACAACACAGAAGTTTCCCACTGACATGATGGGTGCTTATATTTTTTTGAAATCAAAATACTTAAAGTTTGGCCAAAGCAACTTCTCAATCAACTTAACAAATCCAAATGCTGCAAGAATAGCGATTTTTTATTCTCCCATAGAATCTAGAATTTGGTTTCTCCATCTAATCTTAATCACTGTTGATGT
Source organism: Phalaenopsis aphrodite (assembly GCA_003013225.1). Taxonomy (NCBI): domain Eukaryota; kingdom Viridiplantae; phylum Streptophyta; class Magnoliopsida; order Asparagales; family Orchidaceae; genus Phalaenopsis; species Phalaenopsis aphrodite. The sequence continues at coordinate 1,359,172 of NEWO01000067.1, forward strand.
CATCCGCTGTGATGGAGGATAGGAGAGATAGTGGTGAGCTGCGGCAAAGGGTTTTCTCGGTTTCGTGCATGGCGCCTTTGGGAAAGGAAGCTCACGGGTTTGGGTAGGACGTTATCGGTGATGGGCTAAGCAGCGGCTTTGGGAAAGGCGGTGTAAGCTCACCGAAGTGGTAAGAGGTGGAAAAGTTGATGGGAGCAGGAGTGAGTCGCCGGTGAGGAGTTTTGGATGAATAGGAGAGAGATGGAGTTGCTACGACTAAACAATGAACAAGGAAGTGTTGCGGCTTCATTTAGGTGAGAGAGTAGTGAGAATAGTGAGATGCACAGGAAGGCTTGGTGTTGATGCGCAAAGTTCACTTAGGGCAAGGAGTTTTGGGTAGGTGCAGAGGAGAGGGAGGGTTTCAGCGAGCAGGTTAAGGTAGTGATCAGCGAGCTTTTGGAGGTTTCGGGGCAGCTCTTCGGCGATGTTGGGGTGAAAGATTCACGGCTTTGCTGGCGGCTCGAAGTGCGGACATGACAGCTCAAGGGAGGAGTGTCGGAGAGGAGCTTGGTTTATCAGTTTGGCGTCGCTGAAGGAGGATGTGATGGTTCTCTAGAGATAGATGGGGGAATAGGGAACTCTTGGGTTATGAGAGATAGGATTGGTGGATTTTGTGTGAGGGAGATGAGAGTAGCACAAGAGAGACCCTAGAAGGAAAATGGCAGCGGGTTTGCAAGCTTTCATGCGTGATGGGGTGACAAATGAAAAAAAATTTGAAGAATATGGGTGTTCAGATTTACTAATTTTTTTATAATTATTTTTTGCATATTTTTTTGAGGTGGCTAAATGTGATTGCCCAATGCTGAGGCAAAGGCATGTGTAATATGAACGGTGGGCTTTGGCAGGAAGGAAGATTAGGTTTAATGCATATCTATCTATATATTACTTTATTTTAAATTTCTGTCTTGAATTACTTGTCATTAACTCGAGTGTAGGAGTTATGCAATATGAGTGTTCTCCCTAAACAAATTCAATGTTTCAGACTTGTTCGCGTAGTTTGTTTTGCAATCACAGATCATTTCGACAACTTCACTGATGATCGAAGCAATTCATGCTCAAATTATGCACGTCACTTCGGCTGCCTGTCGATTTTAGCGTGTTTGTTCCTTTCAATTGTAGAAGGCTCATCTTGAAGCAATTTTGATAATTCAGATTTGCTCGTGCAGTCTCTTTTGTGATCAGAGGTTGTTTTGGTGTTCGTCGACGATTGAGGTGAGTTAAGCCTGAATTATGCATATTGCACAATATGCCTATCATTTTCATTGTACTCGCTCCGTTCGATTATAAACAACCCTTGGTAACTTTGATGTTTCAGATTCGCTAGTTTATCTTATGTGCGATCAATTCATCTTGTGACATATATTTGAGGATCAACACCCACATGTTACTATGAAATAGTGAAAAAGGTGCATGAGTGTAAGTGTGTGGTGGATGTAAAACTCGATATTGTTTAGCTAAATGACAAATCTCACATTTGAAACCAGATAGATTTTTATTAGCAAACAACAAATGATACAACTGTTTTAAATATTGAAAACAGGGGTGACCCAATCGATAGTGTAAAAGTATAATAGGACATTCAGTGGACTGGGAAAGAATACAACTATTGGATAAAGTGACCCCGTTAACACTGCTTTTTCTGACTACCCTTTTAGCAGTTCCAATTATCCTCTCCTCGAACGATGATCCTGAAAGATGCAAACATCACGAGAAAATTTAGCAACACGATCAAGGCTATATGTCAGCTTATTGACTGGCAAGAGGTTACATTTTAATGAAGACACATGTAACACAGATTCTAAAGTCAGGACTGATGTTAGAATAACAGACCCTTTACCTTTAATGAAGCTACGGGAGCCGTCAGCAATATTAACGACATCTCTCCTAGAGCACGGAGGATATGTCAAGAAAGTTTAAGAACATCCGGTCATATAGCCCGTGACACCTAAATCAATAATCCACGGACTAGAAATAAAAACAATGAGTGTCATCGGAATGCTACCTTGACAAACATGGGAGGTCAACGGTTCGGAAGAGGACCGATTAGATCCTATTAGTTTGATCAGGTGCTCCATTTGACTCTTAATGGAGTCTGGTGATTTTGGCATGTTCTATGTGGGAGCCGGTTGTACTGTTATAGCTTCTAAGGTCGTAGTGAAGCCCTTAACAGTGAAGGATTTGATTGAAGGTTTATTCGTTGGTTTCCCATGGAGATTCTAACTCTTGTCACGGGTATGCTTTTGTTTGTAATTGTAATCACAAATGGAGCGATCCACCATGATTTCATCGGAGGTAAAGTTTAGGTTGGGATGCTGAGACATTGAACGATTCCAGCTGGATAGACCGCATGGAAGAGGGGAACCAACGATAGTCAAATTTGCAACAGATCTTCAAGGGAAAGAGACAATTGTCTTGGGAAAAGACCAACGAGACTCAGTTGGCTGGGGAAAAAATGTTGGATGGTTTTCCACGGGAGAACCCTACGGGACAGCTTTCCACGGGATAATTTTCCACATGAGCGGCTGGGAGAAAACCAACTGCTGGGAAAAGAAAAGAAAATTCTCCAAAGGATAAATTTTTCTTTGGGAGAAAGCCTACATGTGGGAGAAGGAACCGACAGTTCTCCAAGCGTGAAAGCCTGCAGGTGGGAGAAGGAATCGAAAACAGGGAAAATATTGTCGGAAGTCCTGCAGAAAGAGCCTGCGGCTAGGGATAGATCCTTTGCTCTAATATCATGTTAGATTTGAGAATATAGTTGAATAATCTTATTGAGCAGTAAAAGGGTTATAAATACTTGATACAAGGGTTATAAGAAAGTAAAAATATAATACCCAAATCTTTCCTAATAACACCCAAGAGATAAAAAAGAAAAACATAAACTAGGAAATACATATTAAAAGAAATAATAGGGAAGGCAACACAATAAATAGAAGAATCTTTTAATACTTTCTAATAAATAGAAGAATCTTCTAATTTCTTCTAATACAATTCTTATGTATTTACATATTTAACACCTAAAGTCATGTTTACATGCATATCATCACATCAATAATAGCATCATCACAAACTTTTAAAAAAATGAAATTTAAATTTTCATGTGTATGTTTATGACATCAATGTGTTAAAAGTCTAAATATCAAACTTTGGGTGTTAGAAATGTAAACACATGAGAATTGTATGCATGTGTGTAAATTTGGGATCTGATTCTGCTCTTTAGATGGTAGAGTGCAAGCTATCTGAAATAATTTGCCAAAATGATATCATTCCTGATCAAAAAATAAGAAAGTAGTTTGTAAAATGCCAACATACCGTTTCATGATTTGCAAATCTTCCAGGGCAGTTAGTATTTTTGAATGAACTGAATGATGCTTAAGCACTTAATTAGGGTCATTATAGGTCGCTCATGCTTGCATAAATTTTCCTCCATATAAATCCTTTGTAAGATTATATTTGCTTGTGTAGGAACTAAACAACTAACATATGTTTTCTCATATCCTTCCGCCTTACTTTCATGGAAAATTTACGTACATACCACTCAATTCCTATGTATTTACATATATAACACACAAACTTTATGTTCTACATATATTCCACCTTAACTATTTATGAAAAGGCATATTTCACTTTGTCAATGTTAAAATAGTGGTATTTTTTATGTATTATGAAATGATTTAGGTGGTATAAATGTAAAATTAAAATTTAGGTGTTAGGTATGTAAATACTTGAGAATTGGGTGCATGTTAGTGCCCCCTACTTTCATTTACATGTAGCTTCATCATTCCTTATTATGGTGAAAAAAGAAGAACGCAGAAAAAAAGGAAAAGAAATGTTGATTATTACAGACTTATCACACAATTCCTATTTATTTACATATCTAACACCTAAACTTTATTTTTTATATTTATACCACCCAAACCTTTCATATCACACAAAAAAAATCTCTTTTTTAACTTTTAAATACACCTTTTCATTCATAGGTAAGGAGGTTATGTATGTAAAAATTGAAGTTTAGGTGTTAAATATGTAAATAAATAGAAATTGAGAGATATGCATGTAAGTCTTCCATTAAATTATTTATGCTTTAGAAGGAGACTTGACTTTAACATGGATTATTATGTTCTTTTGAGCTTCGATTGCTAAGTATTCTTTCAAGTGCATGTACTGATGAATTTCGGTGGCCCACTTAAATGAGTTACTTTTTACTTGATTAATTTCTCAAGATTGGTTTTTTTATTTTTTTTTATTTTTTTCGTGACACGTGCATTTTTCCTCAGAAACTAGACAGCTTCATGGAGATGGCATTTGGTGGGCGTTATGTAATACTTCTAATGGCTTTATTTTCCATCTATTGTGGATTGATCTACAATGAATTCTTCTCTGTTCCATTCCATATATTTGGTCCATCTGCTTATAAATGTCGAGATCTAAGTTGTAGGTAAGTTAAATGACTTTTTTTTTTCTGGTGCACTGGTTTTTTCATTTTCTGTTAAATTTAATTGAATATATTGCCCTGGCGACCCTAGTGCCAGACATAAAAAGTGACAATTCAAGGTCCAAGATTTATTAAATCAAGTTCTCTCTCTGCTTCTCAATTTTGGCTTAAATCCCGGATTTAATAAATCCCATTGTTGGCAAAATTTAGTAAATTTAGATTTATAGGATTTACTAAAGCTGCAAAAATCGTTACCATACAGCGGCCTAGTCTAACAGTTATTGAAGCTTTAATCTAGACCTGAGCTTTGTATATGTATCTCTTGGCTTCTGCTGGTATTAAACCTTTTGATCTTGATTGTTAGTGTTATGATTCTTGGGTGATATTGCTGATTAGAAGGCCATTTCTTTAGAGTTTATGAATTTAGGTTTACATCTAGGCGCATTTACATACTTACCTCTCAATTTTTATGAATTTACATGCCTAACATCTAAATTTTGCCTTTTAAATATATACAAACCAAATCTTTCATATCACATCAAAAATACAATAATTTTCGACTTTTAAAAAGTGAGATACAGCTTTTCATGCATGGGTAAGGGTATGTATGTAAAAATTTAAGTTTAGATGTTAGACATGTAAATATATATGAATTGAGTGGTAATGTAAATCTTTCTTACATTTATTCTTCTCAAGAGCTATTCTGGATTATTTATCTGGCCAAATGACATGTAAATCATTTTGTGCATTTCGTTATGTTTTTTGAGCAGTAATAATCAGTTGAGTTTCTGATGTTCCACAGTTCTGTTCATCATTCTTTTTTCCTATTCTCTTCATTTTTAAATTTCATTTTCATTTAGTCTCCTTCGCAAAATTCATATTTAATTCTCTTTGTGAGTAACTTGATTTTATTTAGAACTTAAAAGAAGAAACATTCACGCGTAAACCTAATACGTGTTGATTTCCATAATAATCAATATTTAGGTTTAAATATTGAAATCAAATTTTTTGCCTTGAGCTGATATTATGTGCTTTATCAGTGATGCACACACTGCTGGTCTTATAAAATATCGACAACCATACAAGTTTGGGGTCGACCCAAGTTGGCGTGGCAGTCGCTCCGAGCTTCCATTTCTAAATTCTCTAAAAATGAAGATGTCTATTTTGTTCGGCGTTACTCAGATGAATTTGGGGATTATCTTAAGTTACTTTGATGCTAAGTTTCACGGGAACTCCCTGGATATAAGGTGTGATTTCTCCATTACTTTAAATTTGTTTTTTCACACTTTTAATCTAGGGAAATTTACATATGTAGCACAGAATTCTTATATATTTACATATCTCATACCTAAACTTTCATATTTATATACACAACACTTTGGTGCTCTAAGCCTACGCATGAAAGGGTGTATTTCACTTTTAAAAAGTGGTAATAATGCTATTTTAGTGTGTTGTTAAAGATTTGAGTGGTATGTATGTAAATATAAAAGTTTAGGTGTGAGATATGTAAATACATAAAAATTGTGTGCTATGTATGTAAATGCTCCTATATATAGAAAGATAAAGCATGTTGCAGAGCCTGTTTCTTTTGTTAGGTACCAGTTTGTGCCACAGATGATCTTTCTCAACTGTCTCTTTGGTTATTTGGCGCTCCTCATTGTTGTCAAGTGGTGCACAGGATCGAAAGCTGATCTTTATCATGTGATGATTTATATGTTCTTGAGCCCCACTGAAGATCTTGGTGATAATCAGTTGTTTTGGGGTCAGAAAATTTTGCAGGTTCTAATCTTTGGATCTCTCTCCCGGTTGTGTACATTGACATGATCTAGTTTTTTCGTCTCCATCTTATGTGATGCATTCATTGTTCAGATCTTGCTATTGCTTATGGCTATTGTTGCGGTTCCTTGGATGTTATTTCCGAAGCCTTTTATCTTAAGAAAGCTTCATATGGAGGTAGCTCTCTCTCTCTCTCTCTCTCTCTCTCTCTATATATATATATAGTGCACTTGCACCAAATACACGTAACTTGGATGGTTTAATAGAAACTATGTCATTCAAATGAATAATCAAAATAATTATAATATTATGAGTAAAGTGTGAAAATAATTCTATAACTATTATATGGGGATTTTATAATCACAAAGTATATAATATTGCCAAATTTGTCCCGAAATTTTTTTAAATGGGGGTTGAAATAGTCCTCTTTTTAAATATTATGGACTAAGGAGACTATTTCTGACACGGGAGCATGAATGATGCGGGAGCGGGAGAGATCCCACGATCCCATGTTTACGCAGGTCAAGCAGTCGTTTCCTGCGATTGGAGCAGAACAAAACTGACTTGAACGGCGTTCCTTCTATATTCTTCCAATTTCCAGCCCATTTTATGTTATTATTCATTCATTTCTAGCCATTTCCTATATATGTGTTGTAGTAGGGTTGGATTCTCAATTTTATCATGAGTTTTGTTCAGCACAACCGCCAACTTCTAAGGTTTTCCCTTCTAGGGCTATATCCAAAGGTCGAGTGGTTCGGGTGTTTCTCACTTCTGAGATGGTGATTATACTTCCTCCATCCCTCTGTATTCTTCCCACGTCGCTCTTTGTCATCCGCCATTGCTATAATTGCCTCGAATTATCGTTCCTGATTGCTTTTCTACAGTTTCAGCCATCATCATCGCGTTCCCCTCCCTTCTCTTTGTTTTCATCGTTGTTCCAAACCTCTATCTTTATAGCCGCTATTATTATAACCGTTGCTTCTTGCTACCATCGTTGTTCCAACCCCTCTATTGTTTCCTGCATTCATCAACCTTCCAGATTATTTGTTGTTGCCTTCCACCCATCCTGTCTCCATCCCACCACAACTAACTTCCACCATCCCGCTATCCAAACACAACCATCTAACACCCCTCCATCCCGCATAGCCGATCACCATCCTTTTGAGATACAATTCTTGTTGTGTTTTTGTCATGTTCGTTGCCATTTCTATTTCTATTTGTATTTTTATTTTCCTATTTTGAATTCAACAATATTATTTGGTTTTCCTATCATTATTTGGGTTATCTTCGGTATAAGAGCTTCCTAACCCTAATTGTATCACATAATTATCAAAATCCGTCAATACCTAACCTAATATCCACCCAAAAACCCCACCCCTTGTTGAATTTTAAAATTATCCACCAAAATTTTTCTTTCCCAATCCAAACTTTACTTCGTACACCTTATTTCACCTTTTAGACCGAAAAAAATAGTTATGAAAAGCAATAATGTCGCAAACCTGATCGGGAGGAAATGAAATAATGTCATTTATGAGAAATTTGAAAAGTGATGTCCAAAAGCATTCTATGGAAAATATGTAATGGGAAAATCCTCTTAATGCAATAGAGACTCGCAAGATCAAAGGAATGAAGTGAATCTATTCCACCAGGCAGATTCCAGGGGCGAAGGACCACTACCTTGAAGATTTGGCATGAAATATCAGAGAAACCATGATCTTCATGTATAGGTTGATTTATCGGATTTTGATGGTCGTAGGGATCTAGAAGAATTCATCGAGTAGCTCCAGACAATGAAATGTGTCTTTGAGTGTCAAGACGTCCCACCGGACATAATGGTAAAGCTAATCATCACCAAGTTAAATAAGAATGCATTTTATGGTATAAGAATCTAAAGCTTCTTCGATAGCGAGGAGAAAAATAAAATCAATACCTGATCCAAAATGAAACGAGAGATATAGTGCAAGTACCTACTAGTTCATTACATATTGGACATGCTCTTGAAGCAACATCACTGGGTGATCGCCATATCTTACAAACAAAATTTAATTCTAGGATCAAGCACAAAGAGTACACCTAATCGAGTATTCAAGCTAAACCTGTCTAAGGAGAAAATAATTCAAAGTGGAGACCAAGTGGAGCCAACCAACATTCCCAAATTTGTCCCAGCTAGAAAATGTGTCAAGTATAATGATTTTTGGCACAATGCATCTGATTGCCCAAACAAAAGTACGATCTATTTCATTGAGCAATGAGCAGTTGAAGAAATGGATGAGGATACAATAGCCACTAAAGAAAATGAGGACCCATTGGAGGAGATGAGGGAGATATGCATGTCATTCGAGATGAGCCCATGAGAGGGACTCCCATAAGAGCAACATTGGTTGTCCAAGAGGGTCATGAGTTCGAGAAACGGATACCAGACACATGACAACCCTAATAAATTAATAGATATATTGCCTACCTCTTTAGTTGACCCTACTATAGGAGACCAATTATGTCATAGATAATAAGCTTTTGAACTACTTTTGGAAGACCATTTGGAATCATTTGGGTATTAAATTTAGTTTAGTAGTGTACTCATTGACAGATGGTCAGATAAAGGGATGAACCACAACATTGGAGATCGCCTTAGGAGATTTGTGGGAATAAACATCCTACGATGGGATCTATGTCTTTTAGAGAAAAAGTATGCCTTCTCCTGAGTGGTTGCTATTAAGAGTTGTCCAGCATGCCACAAATTTCATTCTAGAATTAGTTCTTTCAGATGAATTTTTTTATTGGATGCGCTCGGCCGAGTACGAGGGTGGAAGGGCAAATTACTGATTTAATGGTTCGTGAGTTACTTTGCAAAAATATACAACTATATGTAGCTCAAGTTGTGCCAAAAGATTATTAATACTTATTCTATTATGATGTACTTTGAAATAACCACGCTTGCAAGATTGACTTGTCAGGTAATTACAGTATCTTCACCATATTCAACATGGTCAACCTGACGCTAGAATATGAGAAGACAGAAGCTTTGACAGATGAGGTCAAAGCTCTTCCAGTCCCGAGTGACTGATGTAGGAGCATGAATGACACAGGATCATTAGTGACGCGGGGGCGGGAGGGATCGCGCAATTCTGTGTCCGCGCAAGTCCGGAAACTAATTTCTCCGATCGGAGTAAAACTGAACTGAACAACGTTCCTTTTATATTCTTTCCAATTTATGGCATGTTTATTTTTATTCTTTCTTTCTAGGCCTTTTCTATATATGTGTTGTATTAAAGTTATATTCTCAGTTTTTTGTGAGTTTTATTTGGGACAAATGCCGGTGTCTCGGGTTTTCCCTTCTAAGTTTGTATGAAGGAGTCAAGTGGCCCTCCAGCCATATGCGATCCCTAGGTGGTGATTATTTTTTACTCTACGCTTTGCTATATTTGTCACTCATCTTTGTTGCAGCCGCCCCAAATAGTAGTTCCTGATTGTTTTTATGCAACCGCAATCGCCTTCCCCTCCTCTTCTCTGCCATCATTGTCTGGGCCTTCCATCTTCATAGAAGATGTTGTTCCATCACTTCCTCTTTTTTGACATCATGTTATAGCCCCTCTTTTGTTGTTTTCTGCAACTATCAACCCCTCTTATTGGTTTCTGCAACCATCAACCTTCTAGTCTCCCTGTTGTGGCCTTCTCCCATCCTGTTGCCATCCCACCACAGCCAACTCCTACCATCTCGTCATACAAACACATCCAACTAACCCCCCTCCTTTCTGCATAGCCGATCACCACTGCTTTGGGATACAATTTTAGTTGTATTTGTGTCATATCTGTTGTTGTTTCTATTTTCATTTATGTGATTGTATTTCTCTACTTTGAATGCAGAAATAATATTTGATTTTTCTGTGGTTGTTTGGGTTAGTTTCGGTATCAATTTAATTCAATATTAAGAAAGTATGGTGAGTAAATCAATATTTTTATAGATTCTGCGACTAAAATAGCCCCTTATAAATGTTAAGAGGATTGTTTTGACACTTGTTTCAATTTTATTATCATGTTGAAAAATCACTTTAAAAATGTAAGATTGGACCTATAATAATTCAATTTTTCTTGTTTTATTTCAGCCAACATAAAATATGAATATGAAGTGTAGTAAATAGAAGTATATTTATTATTTGATATGGTACAATACATTCTTAATAATTGTGTTTTTTTATTAGTTATTGAACCATGTGAAGCATCTTAAAATTGGATGGTCAATATTTTGCATGTAATTTGGAATTTTGGTCAACATTTTCATAAGCTGACGGTTTTTATTTTTTATGTTTTAATTGAATGGATAGATTTATGGAATAAAATTTAAAAGTGAATTTTAACTGACTAGGATCTTCTCTTAATATAATTCAAGCCATAGCTTTTTGTTATTAGCGGACATGTGGCGAGAACGTTGGACATGTGTTTTTTTTAGTTTGTTTAGGGTCAAATTTGTTTTTTATTTTTCTAAATATATTTTAAGTTTTTTGTTTCTAAAATAAATTAACTTGTTTTTAAAAACCCTCCAAACAACTTTTAAATGAATTGAGACTTTTTGAAAATATTTATACTTCATTCAAATAGCTAAATATGTATTTTTTAAAATGAGATAAAAACAAAGAAAATAAAATAAATAGAATAAAATAAAAAATATAAGTGATCCAAACAACCCCTTAGTTTAGGAAGTAGTCTTGCACCACTACATGACCTCATCTCTAACATTCTTGTAGCTTATTGTTGTAGATATGTATCGCTGATCGCCACGTATTTCTACAGGGCACCTAGTGGTGTAAAATATGATAATGATTTTAATTTTAGATTTTTCCACAAGTATTACACACTAGGTTTTTGTTTACGCAAACGCACGTATCGTTTAAGTAATATAGAACTCTCATGAAGTTTCGATTATCGTCCCACGAGAAAAAATGTTAACTAGAAAGCCTTAGGAAAAGTTCTAGCATACTGTAATTAGACTTAGCCCTGAATTAAGCTTGGTTTAAAGTGAACTAATGATGTCGCTAGACTACTTCTAAATTTTTAAGTTAACTTTTTAACTAAATAAACTACGGTAGGTTCAAATTAAACACTAAGTTAAAGTAAGGTAGAAGTTCAAAATAACTAGAGGTTCCCTTCCTTTGTAATGAAATTGGTAGCTAGTGTAGGTTCAATCAACCTAGAATCCATGTTTAGAAATCTATTACAAATAGGAGCATCTACAATCTTTACTCTCTTTCAAGTGTATAAAGAAATCCGGTTAACCTAGGGTTAAGTCTTCCAATCCTTGGTTATGCTGGGTTTGTTCTCGCCTGTCTCCTTTGATTACCCACTAGTACCCTCAATTTGGCTAACCTAGCCTTAAGTTCTTAAACACTGGATCAAATTGATTAAAATTTTAGCCTGTCACCCTAAAATTATTAATTTACACCCAATCAAATCTTATCTCTCTATCTAATATGCACTCACCCCAGGACTACTTTTTCTTCATCCTAAAGATTAGTATGGTAATTACTAATTGAGGAAAAATATAGTCTTCTTGGGTCATTATGTTTTCACAATGCATTTTAACACATGAATTGGCCAAATTGCACAAGTAAATGAAGTATGAAGTAATTTACCATCACAATGAATAAAGTAACATAAACCCTACACATGTTGCTAATACATTTCAAAATAAAGGAAGTAAGAAAGCAACTTAGATTTCATGGAGAAAACTACAATACTCAACATAGTATATTAAAGCACAACAAATTTATAAGTAATACTTATTACAAAACAATAAAGTACAAGAACTTATCTTTTTTCTTGAGGAATGAAAAAAAAAATCCTCCAAACTTTGTTCTCCTTGCAATCTCACAACAATTCTTACAACACTCAAAGGATATCTGTATATTGGCGTTTAGGCGCTAGGATATGGTGCTTAGGCATCAGATCAAGAATCTTCTCCTTAGCCCAATTTGCTATGTTTCGCTCAGTTTTCAATCCGATTCGATCCAGTTTTTTCTCCTGTTATACCTGTATCCAAAAACATGAAAATTGGTTCTATTAAAGTGCAATATACTAAAAATGAGTATTAAATATGAAAGTAAATTTAGCATATTTAGGACATATCAAAACTAGTGTGCTTGATATTTTTTGTGGTTTTTTTTTTTGGAAATATTTGTAAACCCAGGATCCTATTTAAAATAAAAACAAAAAATATAAAATATAAAATTCAAGATCCCAAATGACCCCCTTAATTTTGAAAGTAGTCTTGCAGCACTACATTGCCTCATCTCTAACATTTTCTCAATCAATAATTATTTTCACTGTTAATATTAATTATGATGGCTGATACTAGAATAATTAATAATATAATAATTTATTAGAGGAAGCAATATTTAACTGTTTACTTTGGTTAATTAATATTCATATTAAAGTATTGTAATAAACCAAAGGATAATCATTTGATCATTTAATTAATCTTAATAATCAGTAATTGCTATGATTGATTAGGATTTTAATTAATAAAAATATTGAAATTTGTTATTATGAAAATATTAATTATTTATAACTTACTGAAATATCAATTAACCAAATAAATTTTGGTAATTATTGATTATGTTGGAACCCTAACTCCTAGTTCCATATTTTTAATGACATGGTCTCATGAATGAAATTTCACTTTTTTTAAGTGCAAAGCCTTGGAGGACTTCTGAGGAGAGGATAAAATCTACATGATGATCATGGCTAATTGTTCATGGTGGTCGACTCCAACTTAGGCCTTGTCTGCCCTACCTTGCAATTTTTAACTCTCCTACAACTAGATCCTCATCTAACTTATTAGCATCCCTTTATAATCATAAGGATAGATGATATCTTTTTACTTTAATAACAATTCTTTCTAAGTGTCCATCTTTAACTTCTTTAGTTCTCTATATTCGTAGTAGTAATTGTTTAGATTAAATAATTATCATTATTTATTTTATTTGTCATAGATCATTGATAAACTTGATTATACCATAACTAGTTAGAAAAATAGCGGCAACATGCAAAACAAACTTTTATTAATATAGAGAGAGGGTTACTACACAACACAACGGGAAATGACAATACAAACATAAACGATACAAGCAAAGACTTTGAAATGTTTTTGTAGAGTGGTGGAGGTTGGTTGGGTGGATTGGAATGGCTCGTTGGGGTGACGACAGCAAATGTGCGGTGAGAAACTGTATGAACAGTAGGGGGCTGGCAGTCATGTGCAGCGGCAACAAGAAATTAGGGCAGACATGGCAAGAACAACAGAGGTTTGTTGTCTCGGGGCGGCGGCAGCAAGGATGGACTGCTGAGCGTCAGGTTTGGACTGGCTCCCAAGATCGGTCCTTGTGCCAGTCGATTCAACTGACTAGCTTAGTTTGCCGCATCTATGCGGGAAACCTCCCCCCTGGTAGCCGCATCGGTCTCCCAGGGTTAGGAGAGCTTCGACTTCATTCATCAAAACTTATGGTTCCTTATCTCTAATCTTCGTGACAGTTGGGTCCTACAGTCGGTCAAAGCATCGAAGAAGTCAACACCGTTTGTGCGCCCATATCCCATTCGATCCATGGCCCATGCCTGTACTGTTGGATCCTCCCAAGATAACCTACGACCAAGCCAATTTGATGTTGGTGGAGTTGGTGGTATGATGTCAACTGTGGGGTCTCTACATCCTCTCTGGCGTAACTGACCCGTGTCTAGAATCGGTGTCTCGATCCTCTCATCCTGTGTTGTCACTAGAACTGGTCCCATTGACGAAGCTCTGTTGGTAAGAGTTCCAGTGAGCTCGGGCTCTGTTGAAGGGAGTAGAATGATGTGTTTTCCCTTCTTGGTAAATGAGTGTGTTTCTGAATCCATCGTGCTGAGTCCTCCGTTAAATTGCCACGGTCGTCCCAATAGGAGGTGGCAGGCATCCATAGGGACCATGTCACACACCTAATCCTGTAATTGGCCTTCTATCCAGAACTCTACCAAACATCTCTGGTCAGTGTTGATCCAATCCTTCTTCACCCATATCAGTGAGTATTATTAGGAGTGCTTTTGAGTCATGAGTTCCAATTTCTCTATCATTTGATTCGATGCTGCATTCTTGTTGCTCCCACCGTTGATGATAAAACTGCATACATTTCCATTCACTGTGCAGCAAGTGTATAAAATGTTGTGGTGAAGCCATTGCGAATCTCTCGTGTCAATATCAGCCTTTAGGACACGTCGAATTAGGAGTGCCTCTCCTTCATCTGGGGGAAGGTGGCGTATCTCACTCCGGTCCTCCACTATCTCCTCCTCGCTAACCTGCTCCATGGTGCCCTGATCAGTAAATGACTTCTCTGCTCGTCGGACAGCTGGCGATGAGGTGACTGTAGTCGTGACATCTGTAACACTTCCTGGATGACACAGTGTTGGAGGAGCTACCCTTCTTCTGCTTCTTCCTGTCTGATTTAGAGTGTCATTCCCTTGTCCGGGTTTGCTTATGTCTCTTGGGATAACTCTGTCAGTCATGGTAGTTGTAGTTGACTGCGTGCCTGCAGGTTGCTGCCTGAAAGATGACCACTGTCTGGCTCTATTTCTGCAGTCTCTCCATCTTCTGGGCTAGTGTCTGAACATCTCCAAGTGATGAATAAGGCTGCAGTTGTACTAGGTCGTTGATAGTTGGTTTTAAGCCCCCCAGATAATGGGCTATGGTGTGCTCCTTAAGCTTGTGCAGATGACAACGCATCTGCAACTGATTAAAATGCTTCGTGAACTCCTCTACCAATAGATCCTTCCGTTGCAGGTGGTGGAGTTTTAGAAACATTTTTTGACGGTAATGGAGTGAGAGGTATTCCTCTGTATCACCTTTTTCATCTTCTCTCACCTGGTAATCTTCTCGTTACTCTCTATTTTCCTCTGCCTATGTATGTTCTCCCACCATAGAGAAACACTTCTTCAATTTGTTGACCGCTAATTTGATTTGTCTATCATCTGACACATCTTTATACTTGTAGATCCGTTCAACAGCTTGTAACCAATCAATGAAATCCTCATGATCCATACCTCATTCGAACTCTAACAGATCTACCTTGATTTCAAAGTCTTTGTGGCCTTCAAATGATATCTCCTCTCTGTGAGCCTCCCTTTGTGGGGATTCAGATATCCCTTTTTATGCCTCTTTTGATATTGTATTTCAAAATGTCGTGGCCTATCATCTTCGTCACTTAAATTATCCCTATGGAAGGGATTCAGATCCCCATCTCTTTCTCCTCTTCGACTCTCTCGATGTCTGTCAAAGGTAACATTTTCCTATGTTAATTCTTCAATCTCTGCAAGCCTTTACTGAAGGTGACAAACCTCTCGCCGTATCTCGTCTCGGGTAGGCTCGGGTATAGAACTCTTCGGTGGCATGGCTAGGGATTAAGGAATAGGAAAGAAAAATTTTGGTGGGTTTAGGGTTTCGGTTGTGGAAAGATTATTTGTTGGCAGGACAAAAAGTTACAGTTTATGGCAAATTCTAGGAAACCCTAGGATGAGACTACGGTTAGACTAGCTCTGATACAAAATGATACCATAACTAGTTAGCAAAACAGTAGAAACACACAAAGAAAAATTTTATTAATGTATAGAGAGGGTTGCAACACAACACAATAGGAAATGATAATACAAACATATTCGACACAAGCAAACACCTCTCAAGTGTATTCGTAGGGTGGTGGAGGTCGGCTAGGTAGACCAAAATGACTAGCGGGGCTGGTGTCAGCAAATGTGCGGTGAGAAACTACACGAACAGCTAGTGGTTTGGCCGTCATGTGTAGCGACAACAGGAAATTGGGACAACCATGGCACGAACAACAGATGCTTGTTGTCCCGGGGCGGTGACATCAAGGATGGGGTGTTGGGCGTCAGCTTTGGCTACAGAACAACGGGTTGCGGGGTTGGACAATAGGCTTGGAGAGGTTGGACAACAGGTTGGTCAGCTAGAAGGTGGACTAGAGGCGGTTGTGGAAGGATCAGAGTGGCCGACGGCTAAAGGGGACGAAAGGGAAGATTTGGGGAAGATACAATCACCACCTCGGAGTAGGATACAGTCGAAGCACCACCACCTCCTCATATACAACCCTACGAAAGGGAAGAGGAATCCACATAGGAAATCTGAAAGTAAGCACAGTAAGAACTGTCCTAAACTTAGAAAAACAAGCATATAAATTGACCTAGCTGGGGGGCTACAAGAACGAAAAAATGACGAGAAAGGAAGGAGGAGAATGGACAGGTGGAAATGCCGCCTCTCCATAAATTTCGCTCGATCCAGGTGGGAGATGCAAAAGGAAAGGCTGACCCAGATCGCATGAAGCCACTCACCACCTTGGATGTCCCACCCACTTATTATGTATCTATGGAAAATATAGTGTTGATATTAAAAAAAATCATGCTTAATGACTAATGCTAAGATTGTTGTGTTGATAATTTATTGCACTTGATGAAATGTTGAAATATAATTGTAATTAAATTAATGGTAATTTTTATTTTATTGTTCTCTAGCTTGTTAGTTGATACATTTAATAATATACTTTATTGGGTGATATGTGTTTTAATTGCGCCTTTTATACAAATTATTATAAACGAAAACATCATTTATATGGAGTGTTATGTCCTAAGTTTTATAATTATGTCGTATCCTTTATGTTTCTGCCCCTTCCATGCTGTCATGTTGGTGACCTTATATTCACAAGTGAAAGATGTTAATGTTAAATAAATTGTAGAGCAGCTTTGTTTGAAAATGAGTGCAACATGGCTTTTAAGTGATTTGGGTAGAGGTTTGGAGATTCACCGATAAGACAAGGAGAGAAAATTGAGGTGATCGAGCGGGAAAGAAACTCACTCCTTTGCCAAAAAAAAAAAAAAAAAAAGTGGGTGGGGAGGGGGGAAGGGGGAGGTGGAAGAAAATGTTGGAGCAAAGGTAAATATGCTTGGAAGGGAAAAAAAGTTGATTTGACAATGCTACAGTTGCGCTTATTAAAAATCAATGGTGTAGAACGAGCCCCAAAAGATGATGGCATTTTTTTCTTCTTCATAGATTATCTTACTTCAATTGTTTTTGCAACCGTCAGTTGAATTGTAACATTGTTGGCTTTCTTGTTTTCCAGCTTCTTTTATATATATTTTGATGGAGTAAAGTGTCATTATAGTTCTTTGAGTATTTACATGGGGCATCTTAGTCCTCGAGTCTATAGAAGTGTCAATTTATTCCCAATGCTCTTTTCATATGGGCTGAAATAGTATCATTGGGAAACTATTTTAGGCCCCATTAAAAGAGTCTCGGGACTAAATTGATATTTGTATAGACTCTAGACTAAAATAACCTATTGCAAAAAGTTAGCAGGCCTTTTTAATACTTTTCTCTTTTTTGATTATTTTATAACTCTCTTTAAACTCAGTTGAACTAAATTAACTTTACAAATTATTTTTTTTACATTGGTTAACCATGCAAATCCTCACATTTCCTTATCAAATGCTCACATAGAGATTCCAAGGTCGCACTTATGGCATCCTTCGAACCTCGGATGCTGATCTCGATGTTGAACTTGAGTCCGCACAAAACCATCACAATGATTTCAATTTCAGCGAAATATTTGTGCATCAGATGATTCATTCAATTGAATTTGTTCTGGGAGCGGTCTCAAATACGGCATCTTATCTTAGGCTTTGGGCTCTAAGGTATTTCTCCTACATTTTTTTTGTTTTTTTTTTTTTTTCCTGTCATGCTTAGCATTTTGTTTTTTGCAGCTTGGCACACTCAGAGCTATCAACTGTTTTCTTTGAGAAAATACTACTTCTTGCTTGGGGGTAAGCTTTAAATTTTATGTATTTGAGTTTCTCTAATGATTTTACGTGGCTACGCCTTTTGCCATATTGTGTAAAGCGTGACATTTATTTAATCTAACTATGAAAAAGTATCAAAGTTTCAAAGGCTATGTCACTGCTTTTAGCCATATACATTTTCTAACCACCTTATGTATTTACATATCTAACACCAAAACTTTATTTTTTACTGTGCTACCGAAATTTTTCATGTCACATCTGATGTGGGACCTTTCCCACACATTTTTCTCGTAGTATCTGCTACAGTACTACAAGAAAATATATCGGTGGGTTGTCGAAATAGTCCCGCTTTCCTCTCTGATGCTTTTTTTCCTATATCTTTCATTCTTTGTTTATACTTTCTTATATGTGTGATGTATTAGGGTTTGGAAGTCAGTTTTTGAATTATTTTATGTCAAGACAGCCGTCAACATCCAAATTTTCTCGTTCCAGTGATGTATTTGTCGGTCAACTTTTTCGATAGATTTGAAAATATGAAATATGAAAATAATTTTTGAAATTTAATTTAATATAATAGATATATAGTTTGGGTTTTAAAAGTAGTATGTTTTAATTTTAGAAAAATGAGACCAAATAGATCTCATTAGTCTAATAGTTTGCATAATCGTGTCCCATACCGTGAATACTACACCTTCCCGAAAGATAAGTGTAGACCTCGGCGATAGACCCAATCCTGCAAACTAAGAGATTTATGACACTCGTTTGGTCTGCGAACCTTTTATGTGTGACCGACAAATTCCCCTATCTAATAAAATGATTAAATAGGGTTTATTTTACCTGGGTTTCAAGTTCCCTATAGAGGCAAGCCCCTATAGTTAATTACATCCCAAGTGACGGGAATCACTTAAGAAAACTCTCGATAATGATCAGTGGTTCTAGTCTTCAAGAATTCAAAGTTTAGGTTTTCAAGTTAGGACGTGGAGAAAGGCAAGTGAGAGTGGCTCAAATAAGAACAGTTATTTCAGGAATCCAAATAAAAGAAAAGGTAGGGGATGTCATAGATCTTGAGGAGAATCCCCAGTGACTTCTCAAACTATCCTACTGTGTGGCTCCATTTTTAGAGAAGATGTTATTTGAATATTCAATCCTGCCAATTTTATTATTTGGGACTTACATTTGCATAATATCCGATTATGCAAATAGCCCACAGAGAAAGAAGGGTTTACGTCGTACCACACAACAACCTCGGAACTTAAAGCAAGTTAGGACTTATGCTGCACAACATGGTTGTGCAGGGGCCTAAAAGAGGGTGAGGATTTACGTCGTTCTAGGCGAGCTACCTCGAAGTCCTATGGGTTGTTATTATGCTAAGGAAGAGATAATGTTGTAGAAGATCCTCTTGTTGCTCAGTCTGAGCATCTGCTACTGTTGTTTTATTAGTGTTGCAAGCATAGTATGATTTGCAGGAGATTTAAATAAACTTGCAAGAAAATTAAACGGGGCGAGAAAACTCAGCAAAAAAGTCTGAAAAACGAGTCGTAGAAATCACAAGCAAACAAAACACTTAGCCACACATGAAAGACCAGGACTGAGTATAAGACCTTGGTGAAAGTGGGGGGCTCAGAGCTGGGCTGTGTGCTTCCCGATCTTGAACAGGAGTTACCGGTCCGACAATCTACAGAATGTAGTTTTTAACCTCAATCCAAGTGACTAGCCGTGGACTTTTATAAATTTTCAGAGAAAGATTTTCATGCAAAAGTTATTATTTAAGTCTTTTTTATGCATAATTATTTTTATCATGCAAAAGAGATTTTTATTTTTATTTTTGTAAATATTTTGTAAAGTCGTACAGTCCATAGACTAGTCACTTTAATCGTGCTAGAACTACTGACAACCTAAGAGTGTCCGGGGTAACGATCCTACCAAGAATCGACGAATAGTATCATAGGTCTTTCCCTCTTTCTTATTGAAGATCCTTGAGGTAGGAGATATTATTCTAATAATCTCACTTCATATCCCTCGTTTAAGCACACATAAGCAATGTCGTCATCGCCCTCGCCACCTAGACCCTAGACTTATCCTAGTCCGATGATCCATACGTGACGTTAAGAAATTTCCCCAATTGCCAGGAGGATTTGAGTATAATATTCAAGCTCAAATCTCAATGCATTTGGTTTTCATTGTAGGTTAAGTCATAGAGGGAATTTCACTGTTGATTAATTAAGGAAGCATGGGTCACGTTTTGGTGCATCCTGGTGTCTAGTGTTATAGTCAGTTTGTGAGTTAGGGTCAAGTGTCTAGTTTCATTGTGCATTTAAGGATTAGGTGAATGAACTCTTATCTAGAGTATGCTCCTAAAACCTTGGGATGTTATGTTGAGAATTAGGTGGATGGACTCTCACCTAGGGTGTGCTCCTAAAAACTAGGTCTATACTGAGGACTAGGTGGATGAACTCTCACCTAGGGTATGTGCCTAAGCTCTAGAAAGTCTACACTGAGGACTAGGTGAATGGGCTCTCACCTAGGGTGTGCTCCTAAAAATCTAGAAGCCTATGTTTTAACTTATGTTTAAAGTGATTTAAGGCATTTGACCCTCAAATAAGTGTTTTCCAACTAATTAAATCAGAAGTTCTCATTTTCTGACTTAACCATTTAAAAAAAAAAGAAGTAAAACAAAAGAATGATAAGGCAGACCCACTTCCAAAACTAGTAAAGTCAAGGGGGAAAACAACAAGTGGATCAACCTAAAAGCGTTTAAATAACAATCAATTGAAACCCAAAGCATTGGACAAAAAGGGATTCGTAAAACAAATTCTAAACTGCATGTAAATCAACATTTAAGGGCTACATAAATCTTAGCAAAATAGTGCGTAGATTATCTCAAAATCAGTCCACCAAAATATCTCAAAACAGTGATTAAAACAACCCTGTAAATGATGGGTTTAGTGCCTCCAAAACAGTAGGTAAAGCTCCCGAAATCAGCCCTAAAAATGTAATTTTGAAATTAAATCAGCCCTAAAAATGTAATTTTGAAATTAAATCAGCCCTAAAATTGTAATTTTGAAATTCTCAAACAGCTCTCATGTAAGATCAAAACATCAATTTTAAATATCTCAAAATCAGTTAGGAAATTCAGTCCAATATAGTGTGTAAACTCTCCAAAATTAATTAACAAATTGTCTCTAAAATAGTACGTGAATCAGTAGTCAAATCTCTAAAAATCGCAATGTTTAAATCCACTAAACAAGAGTTAAAACAACCCTCAAGGGAGGCATTCAGAAATAAAAGAACATAGACCCGCAAAGAAGCATTCAAGCCTTAGAATAACCATCATCTCGAGCCTCGTAGTATTTCCTTTCGAGTGCTCAAAGCATGAAATCAACAGATGAGTATCTGTCTCGAGGTTGTTGTTCGCTGGCGAGAAGGAGGCTAGCAGCTTCAGTCGAGTAAAGAAGAGATTCGGGCACTTCTCTTGCGTGCATGAGGAAGAGGGAGGTCGAATCGAGCTGGGTGCCGCGTGAGGGGAGCGACTTTGAGGCGGACGAGAGGTGAGCGAGAGCTTCTATCGGGAGCTGTGATTGAGTTGCAGAGGAGCAGGACAGTGGAGGAGGCTTCTGTGGAGCAAGGAAGAAGCGAGGGTTTCCTGTGCGAGCAGAATTTGTCAAGTGAGGCCTCGGCGGGTCTTCTGCGTGAGGAAGTCGAGTGAGGTAGCGAGAAATAGGATCGAGCAGGAAAGTGCAGGAAACTGGGTTCTTTCGTCGCAGGGAGGAGGCGTAAGGGATTGTGCGGTCGAAACTCGGTGCCGAGAAGAAGAGCCGAATCTTGCCGTGAGAGGAAGATGGAGTCGAATTCGGCTTCGTCTGTTCGGCGGCAGAGGAAGGAGTCGAACGGGAGAGTCTTCGGTGGATACTGTCTCAAGCGGACGAGCGCGGTCGAGCGAGAGAGGAGCGGGATCGAGGGGAGGTTTCGATCGCGAGGCGAATGGCTTCGATTGAGCGGAGGGCGAAGCAGGTGTTTCAATCGGTGGAGGGAGCGAGCAGGAGCTTCGGTTAGAGCTGCCGCAGACGAGGAGCGGGCGACGGCTTCGATTCGCAGAGCGGGTGAGGCGAGCGAGGCGAATCAAGCAGCGGATGCGAGGAAGAAGGCGAGCCGGGAGCTTCGAACAACTTCGTGCAGAGGAGAGGCGAGCGAGGTCTCTGTCGAGCGATATGGAGCAGAAGCAGGAGCAGGCGTTCGGGAGTGGCAGAGGAAGACCAGCCGAGGAAGAAAGCGCTCCTTCCTTTTACTCTCGAACCGATTGGCGGGGAAATAAATGATTTCCAAATCCACCAGGCAGGATTAAATGGAAATAATTAACTCCTGAATTAATTTTAATCAAGGTAGAATTTAAATAATTTATTTAAATTTTGAAATTTGAATTTCAAATTCAGGTGAGCTGGTGCCTAGCTGGTGCCTAGCCCGTGCTCAGCCTGAGTCCAGCCTGAATCGAACCCGAGTCAAACCTGGGTTGAGTCCGGGCCCGCATCTCGCTAAAATAGAAAAATGCATCGATTTCCGTGCAAACTGTGCGCGCGCGTAACCCCGGCAATATGGGTGTCCTTCTTAGCTAAATTCGACATCCTGGACGCATCAGTGCGGTCTGTTTCGTCATCCGGGGTCGTCCAGACGAGTTTGCCGACGGGCGAGTCGATTTAAGCCAAAATCGTGTGTAGTGCATTAAGTGTGTGAAAAGCGGCGTTCGCGAGTATTCGAGTCACAAAGGGTTCACCTAAGGCTGTTGATTCTATAGGAACTCAATTTCGGGCCCTCTACATGTTGGTCCTTAGCCCTTGCAACTAAAAGTTGAGTGCTTGGAACCACTCATGCGAATTCTTCACAAAAATGAGTCAAGAAGTGGCTTGAAGTTCTACGGGAGGTGGGCTCCATCGCTAGTCCGCTAGGATGGTCAATAAAAACTCCTAAAGCTAGATCCTAGGTTCTAAGAGTAGGAGACTAAGACCTCATTAAAAATGAGGTCAACAGTATCCAAAGGCGAGAAAGTGTTGAGATTGTAACTCGTTTGAGACGGTGACCGTCTCCCAAGAGATGAGTAGTGTGCTCTGGTTGTAGCTCGCTTCTGCGGGAATATTTATCCTGTTTCCTACATCCAACTGCCAACTCCATCCTTCTCTACTCCTTGCTACTGTCCCTGCTCCCAGCCACCTGCTTCGTTACTTTCGTTGTCTGAGCGCCCCCACCTCCGTTGGCTCTACCCCACCACACCTTCTCTTTGTTGTTCTACCCTTGTCTCATCATCTAACATCACCATTGTAACTCCGCAAGCCTTTTCCTCGTGGTCCTATTGCTCTCCAACTATCTGACGATGTTGTTGCATCCTCAAATCTTCTCTACTTGTTGTGAGCCTACCCTACCCTTCCAATACCCTGCCACCTCCCTCCTGTTACAGCCATCTCGCCATGCTCGGCTGTCGACAACCTTCCTGCCATCCGACAGTCAATTGGAGTTGTCCCTTGTTGCCTTCCGACTATTCTCCTACGTCCATGTGTGCTTTCCTCCTTGAAGCGCAGTACCACCACCCTCGACCTATGCCTATTTGAGTTGTGTAACGTCTTCTGCTATTTTCTAGTTTCAAGTGTCTTTGGTTGTAATCCCTATTTGATTTAAGTAATAAAAATTGCATTTTGAAATAAAAATTACATTTTTGTTATCATTTGGATTAACATCGGCATCAACATAAAAATATCACTATTTTAACTTTTAAGAAGTGAAATACACATTTTCTTACATAAGTAAGATGACATGTATGTAAAAATTGAAATTTTATGTTAGATATGTAAATAAATAGGAATTAAGTGGTATGTATGTAAATCTTCCTTTGTAAAATTAATATCTGCTTATGTAGTAAGTGGGCACAGAAATGCTTCTATATAAACATATAAAGAAATTTCACACTGAGACTACTTTATGCAACATGTAGTATACGAAATGTATAACGTCTCTTTTTGGGACTCTATTATTGCATTTTAAATGAGGAGATTTTCCATGAAATTTTATAGTTGAATTCTTTCTATCCTTTAGCAATTATAAAGGTGCAAACTAGAGCACGAATGAAATTACGGTATTTGCCGCCATGTTTCACTGAATGTTTTGCTTTTCTCACCTTTATTTGCAATTTTGGATTCAAATGACTTGGAAGAATTAATATAAATGATATTTCTTGAAGAAAAAATTTTATTGGAGAAGATTTAAAAGGACATGTCGGTAGAGTTGTAAAAAATTTTAAAAACATTCATATTGGTTGTGATTTAGAGAGAGTGGCTAATGAAGAATTTGTTACATTTGATTTTGCTTTAGCTTTTGATTTTGCTATTGTTAGTTCTTTATTTAAAAAAAATTAACATATTATCATTTATAAGAATTTAAGTATCCAGCATTGTTTATTAATTTTGGTTTTTAAGATGAAAGGATGAAAGATGAAAAATATTATAAAATATTGCCATAGAATTTGATGATGACATTTAAAAGACATAAATAAAATTATTTTCATGAGCAAACTATAAGATTTTAAAATTTGGGATGTTCATGAAGAAATTAATATTATGTAGGATAACGTAACGAGTACTATTAATCAAATTACAAAGAAGTTGGTTGGAAAATCAAAAATAATTTTTTTATGAATAAAAATAGTTTGTGAAATAATAAGTTGCAAGAAACAAAAAAAATAAAAAATTTTGTCATAAATATTGGTTTAGATGTAAAAGTTTGGAGAATCGTAAAAAATATAAGGTGGCTTGTATGGAGTTTCAAGAGAATAATTTGTGATGATAAAAATTCTGCTTTTAGTGGTCTTTATAATATATTAGATAATAAATATGGTGAAAAATATATATAAAGTAGTAAGTAAATAGAGAAAAAATGTAAAAAATTAGTTAAGTAAAATGTATTAAGGATAAAAAAAATATATATATATTTTCTTAAATGAGGATATTCAAGATACCTAGGTGAGATATTTTCATAATTTTTTTAATGAAAACTGTAAAATTATAATAGACTTTAGTTATCTTCATATCATAAATCATAACAAAAAAAAAATTATTTCTGTCTTCACGATAATAAATCAAAAGTTGAGGGGGGTTTTAAAGAAAAAGAGTGTATAAAATTAGTAGTATCTGATAGTATGCTAATAGAAGTGTGGAAATGCTTAGGAGATCTAGTATTTTTTTTTTAACTTATTTTTTTTAATATTATTTTAAAAATTAAAAAATGCCTAATATGTGGAGAAAGAGTATGTTAGTTTATTTTTTTAAGAATAAATGGGATGCATAAGAGTATGAATTATAGACGCATTAAATTAATATGTCATATATAAAATTGATGAGAGAGTAATTGAACATCGGTTATGATATGGTGCAAAAATTTCTCAAAATCGGTTTGGATTCATATCAGACAAGTTTATTATGGATGTTATTCATTTATTGGGAGGTTTGATGGAGAATTACAGGGATAATAAGGAGGATATACATATGATTTTTGTTGATATAGAAAACCCTTATGATACTATTCCAAGATAAGTACTTTAGAGAGTTTTAGAAAAGAAATTATTGATATTGATTATATTTGTATTTTTAAAGATATGCATATTAGAGCTTTTCCTATTGCTCGAATACAAGAAGTATTGACCAAATGTTTTTTTGCTTTAGTTGGATTACATCACGGATCGACTTTAAGCCCATATCTTTTTGCTTTAATTATAGATGTTCTTACTGGACATTTAGAGGAGGATGTACCTTAACGTATGTGTTACGCTAATGATGTATTTCTTTTGGACCAGATTAAAGAGAGAGAGAGAGAGCTTAAGAAAAATTTAAATTATGGAGGTTAACTTTAGAGTCTAAAAAAGGCTTTCATTTGAGTAGATCTAGAACTGAATACATTGAATGTAATTTAAGTGGTAGTAGATCTAGTGGTGGGGTTGTAACTATGGGTAATCAAGTCCTTAAAAGGAGTGAATATTTTAGATATTTCGGGTCAATTATTCCAAGTGAGGGTGATATAGATGAGAATATTATTAGTAGAATTCAAGTTGGATAGTTGAAGCGGAGGAATGCATCCAACCTATTGCGTGATAGAAAAGTCTCGCTTAGACTTAAAAAAAAAATTTATAAGATGGTGGTGAGACTTGCAATGCTATATGGCACAGGATATTGACCTGTAATAGAAAATCATAAAATTAAGTTAAGTGTTGTTGAGGTGAGAATGCTCAAGTGGATGAGTGGCTTTACACTTAGAGACAAAAAGTAAAACGAATATATCCGTGAAAAGGTTGGAATCACCTTAGATGGTTTGATCACATTAAATGTCTACGCAATTGATGACCTAGTTAGGAGAGTGGATTTTTTAGATTTAACTTATGTTAAAAAAAAGTGGTGGTATATCTAAAAAGACTTGGACATGTTGTATAAAAAATGACCTTGATTTATTATTACTAAATGAAAATATTGAATCTAATTGGACACAATGGAGAAAAATGATTTATGTAGCCGACCCCACTTAGTGGGAAAAAGGCTGGTTGTTGTTGTAATCACAATTTAGGACTCATAATAGAGAAGTCTCTCCTTGGCCTTGCTAGCTTTGTTCCGTTTTTAATTTGAGGGATTTAAAAAGAGAATTCTGTGTTTTTTTACTGTTTCATCGAAAAGGGCATTTTTCTAGTTATAAATTAATTTGTACTTCTTAAATTAACGACAACTGAAACGAGCTTTCCCTCAATTTTTTACTGTTTCACCCAATTCTTATTCATTTACATATCTAACACCTATACTTT
Source organism: Phalaenopsis aphrodite (assembly GCA_003013225.1). Taxonomy (NCBI): domain Eukaryota; kingdom Viridiplantae; phylum Streptophyta; class Magnoliopsida; order Asparagales; family Orchidaceae; genus Phalaenopsis; species Phalaenopsis aphrodite. The sequence continues at coordinate 1,386,060 of NEWO01000067.1, forward strand.
ACTTTTTAGATTTATTCTACCAAAAATTTTCATATTTCATCAAAAATAGCACTTCAACTTTTAAAAGGTGAAATACACATTTTCATATATAGATTAGGTGGTGTGTATCTAAACGTTAAAGTTTAGGTGTTAGACATGCAAATACATAGGAATTAAGTGGAGCAGTGCAACTCAATAATGTCCGGTTTCTCTATTTACATCAATGATTTTGTTCCCGAATAATTCACCATGTAAGTCATTAATTTAGATGATGCAACATCTCATCTCTTTTTTTCTTTTTAGCACATTCTCTAAAATCAAGGCTTTCAGGCGAAAAGAAAAAAATTTTGAACGATAAAATCTACTAAAATAATCATGAACTGCTGGAAAACTCTGGAGAAATTACATTTCATGATCCAAACATGCTTGTTCATGTGTTTATACTTCTTTTCTTGAGGGAGCTCAAAAACAGTCTGGAAAACCATCTTAATCTAGTTAAAATCATCCTATGATGCACCGATACAGACACAACACGACACGGACACGTGAAACTTTGATTATTGAAAATATAGGATGCAGATATGCATAGGACATGGTATTATAATATAAAGGTACGATTACATACATACCACTCAAGAAAATGTGTATTTCACTTTTAGAAATTAAAATAGTGGTATTTTAGACGTGATATGAAAGATACAGGCACGAACACGTGGCACTTCGATTATTGAAATTATAAGATGCAGACATGCATCGGGCATGGTATTATAATATAAAGGAAAGATTTACATACCATCCAATTCTGATGTATTTATATATCTAACAGACAAGCTTTATTTTTTACATTTATGCTACCCAAATCTTTCATATCACATCTAAAATACCACTATTTTAACTTCTAAAAGTGAAATATATATTTTCATGCATAGATAAAGTGGCATATGCATAAAAATCAAAGTTTAGCTTCTAGATATATAAATACTAATGAATTGAGAAGTGTATATGTAAACCTTCCTGATATAAATTATAAAACATAAATAAAGTTTAAATAAACAGAACATTAAGAACAGTAAAGAAGGAAATAAGAAATAAAATAATATTAACTTTCAAAAGCTAAGAAATCCATAGATATTATTTAGTTTATAATATGAACAATTAAGCACTAAATATCTTATATTACATCAAGATTAATTTAACTCTTAATTAAAAAAAATGTCTTTAAATTTTTTATCTTAAAAATATTTTTTTAGAATTTTTTAATTCATTACTTTAGAACACACTTGTCTTTTTTTAATATTTTTTAAATTGGACATTTCTATACCGTGTCCGACATGTGTCGGAGTCGTTTATGTATCCGATACATATCCGACATTGCTCTAGTTCTTAATTTGGAGTGCTTATGTATCATAGATGGTATCTGAGCTAGAAACATGGAATTAAAATTTAATGCTTTAGCGTTTGGTCAAAATGGCATAACAAATTCCTACTAAACTGTCATGTCGGTATTCTTTAATCAAAATCAACTAGACTATCAGATTTACAACATTGAAATTCTTCAGTTATTCAAATTCTAAATCCTTCTATAATTATTCAATTATCAGATTCGGAATTGCTTTTCACTATGGTTACAAGATTGTTGCTTTGATTTCTTCTCTATAAAAGCCTGGGATTCACTAATCTATTTTAACAGGTACAACAGCATCGTAATTCGTCTCGTCGGACTTACTATCTTCGCATTTGCAACAGCATTCATATTGCTCATGATGGAAACATTGAGCGCGTTCCTCCATGCTCTTCGTCTTCACTGGGTCGAATTTATGAACAAGTTCTACCATGGTGATGGCTATAAATTTAAGCCATTTTCATTCTCCTCCTTAGCCAACGAGGAAGAATGACCAATGACTCCTCTGCTACAGCCTTTGATTCTTACTAGTAAATCCTACAGAAAAGTGAATTACAAAAAGTAAAAGGTAAATAAGCTGCAAAAGGAACATATATGCATCATCTGTACTTCAGAAAATACGAACCTTGCTTCGAAATTTTCGCCGTAGGAACGAAACTTAGCCGCTGGAAGAGATTATTTGTACATTTATAGGCCCGGAAATCGCCATTTTGACAGAGGATGGATTTAGTATTCAGGTTATTTTCTGTATCTTCTAGGAAAGGTTTATCTTAACACTAATAGCAATATTGAACTCTCCAATTTTCAGTCTCCTTTCTTTTTTCATTCCTCTCCTTATGATTGATTGACCTATTCTCTAAGTGGAACCTTTTTTTTCCTTTTTAATTTATACAGTCTCATGTTGCCATTTTATTTTTTATTTGTACTGGTATGCCTCTCTAGAAATGGCATTTTTTTTTTATTTTTTATTTTTACATACAACCCACCAGAATGTAAATATAATGGATTGACCACCCAAATTTAAAATTTTGCATTTTAGCCAACCCAGAAATCACTCAAAACTTTAAATATAACGGATTGAACACTTCTGTTTCAAAAGGAAACAAAGTTTTGAGTTGTTGAAATGTAAATTTTAAGTTTAGATGATCAAAACATTATATTGGATATTTTGAGTGATTGTTCAGTAAAAACTCCCTTTTTTTCATGATTTCTTTTATGGCTATCATCTCAGAAGTTTGTTTTTTTCTCTATAATAATCTTCTGGTTATATTCCTTGTACTGACCTGTATAACTATTATATAATGTTGTTGTACAATGCTGGGGTTGCATGAGAAATTTCTGCTGCAGTAGTTCTGTTTGTAATGTTTGCAGCATTTACAAGACTGAAGGTGCTCTACTTTTTTAATTTTTATAGAAAGATTTGCATACATAACTCTTAATTCCTATTTATTTAGATATCTAACACTTCTAACTTCAATTTTTACATGTATATCACTTTTCATATGCATGAGATTGGAAATGTGGGATTATCACATACATAGCACCGAAACATTGTTATTTTTAAAATCTAGCACCCATATGATAATTTTGAATTACCAAATCGATGTATTTACGCTTGTAACGATCAAACCATTGAGAATGTGATAAAAATGAAAAATATGGGTTGGGTTTTTATCATGAATTTTGATATTTGAGTGAGAATTTGAAAAATGGATGAAAGAGAGTGCTAGATTTGTAAATATCAATGTTTCGGGTGCAATGTATGTAATTGCCCCTAGAAATTTTTTATTTACTGATTTGAGATTTTCAGTTCATACTTCTGCTTCCATAAACATTGCCAGCATTTATGTCTTAGCAGTCCCAATCTTCTGAAGTATTATAGTTTCATCTGTGCCTTGTGAGCTTCATTTTCTGTGATGTGTAAATTGTGAAACCCTTACGGAGAAAGAAGGTTTAAACTCTTAAACATCGAGGCATAACTCAAAATTTAAGTGGGCTCATGTGCGAACGCTCTCAAGATCGAAAAATTATTACATCCGGATGACCTACATTCGGATTAGATGCAGATGGTGTTATTAGAGGTATTATTGGTAACATTATGGTGTTATTTTGATATTATCATCCGCACATGAAATTATATCAGGACTCCTTATGTAATATTTTCTCCTCGAGATAAGTGAGAGTTAGGCCTGTTACAAATGATGTTGAGAAGTTACACAGGTTTGAAGATGATAACTAAGTGTACGTATAATAAAATATCAACGTCATGGGGGTTGTCTGTTGAATCTATATGTGACAAAATATTTCACCTCTTGAACCTACATGGGACAAAATGTTGCACGATAAGAGTCATACAGTAAATATATAGGGGGACACTTCTAGTCATATCTATCTAATGGATGATTTTGCTTAGGAGCACTTGCGTCAGTTACTTAAATAAGGGGCTCCTAAAAGTAAGATGAAGTTGAACTCTTAAACATCGAGGTACTTTTTGGTGCGATATTCGAAATTTGATCGGTAATTCAAAAACTTAGCACTAGAATACTTCTCTGAGATAAGCTACCACTTCAAAAATTATACCAATGAAGCAAAATTGGTTGCACTAAATACTAATTGTGAGGATTTGTTGAACTGAAGATATGATAATAATTTACATGAGGCCATTATTAGAATAAAAGACTAAAAATTAAATATTTAAAATATTTTATTTTATGGTAAAACATCTAAGAAAAAAATAAAAGAAAAAAAAAAAAAAACAAACAAAAATACGGCTCCGAGAAAATCTAAGAGCTCTGGATCTCGCGGGAACCTAAGTCCAATGTCGGAGCTCACGACGGCGCTTCATCTCTCTCCCTCTTCCCCCCTTCTCCCTTCCCCCGTCGGCGCCGCCTCCCCTCGCCGGCGACCACCCACAATCCCATCCGTCAAGTCCATCTCCTCCGGCAACCACATCCGGTTCAATCCCAATCGAAAACCCCAACATTCACGCCATGTTCCCCGCCAATCTCCCAACCCCCGCGTCGACATGGCATCCCTCCTCACCTCCCTCTCTTCCACCACCACCGCCTCCGAGCTCTATCACATTATGTCCCCCTACCTCCCTTCCCCCTCCTCTCCCCCTCCCCTCTCCCACCGCTTCATGATCTCCCTCCTCTCCCGCGAACCCAACCACCGCCGCTCCCTCGCCCTCCTCGACTGGATGCTCCACGCCGCCCACTACCCCCCCTCCGCCGTCGCCTACAACCTCGTCATCCGCAACGCCGCTCGCTCCGGCGACTTCCCCCTCGCCGCCGGTCTTCTTCACGAAATGCGCCGTTCCGTTTCCCCCGATCGCTTCACATACTCCATCCTCCTCTCCTCCCTCTCCCGCTCCAATCTCCTCGACGCCGCCCTCTCTCTTCTCCCCCTCATGGATTCCGACTCCATCTCCCCCGACCTCGTCCTCTTCTCCACCCTCATCTCCCTCTCCCTCCGCCTCGGCGATCCCTCCAAAGCCCTAACCCTCTTCACCCGCCTCCGCTCCGCCGGCATTACCCCCGACATCATCGCCTACAACTCCCTCCTCTCCGCTCTCTCCCGCGCCGGCCAACTCCGTGAAGCTCGCCGCATCCTCCTCTCCGACATGGATGCCGCCGGAGTTCCCCCCGACACCGTATCCTTCTCCACCGTCATCGCCTCCCTCACCGCTCGCAGCCGCTACCTCGAAGCCCTCTCCTTGTTTCAAGAAATGCGCTCCCCTCGCCGCCGTTTGCCCCTCGACCTAACCACCTGCAACATGATCCTCGACTCCTACGGCCATCTCGACATGGCTCGCGAAGCCGATCGGCTCTTCTGGAGCATGCGCCGCCTCGGCGTTCCCCCATCCACCGTCACCTGCAACACCATGCTCCGCGTCTATGGCGAAGCCGATCTCTTCGGTGAAGCCGTCCATCTCTTCCGCCTCATGCAGCGCCAGAACATGGAGCAGAATGTTGTCACCTACAACACCATGATCAAGATCTACGGATTATCTCTCGAACACGAGAAAGCCGGCAATCTGTTCGTCGACATGCGGCAACGAGGCATGCAACCGAACGCCATTACTTACTCCACCATCATCTCCATCTGGTCTCGCGCCGGAAAAATTCACCGCGCCGCCAAGCTCTTTCAGAAAATCCGTCAATCCGGCGAGGAGATCGACCCCGTGCTATACCAAACCATGATTGTTGTGTACGAGCGAGCTGGACTCGTTGCGCACGCGAGGTGTTTGTCGCAGGACCTCAAAGCGCCGGTAAGCAAAATCAACAAAGACGACGCGGTGGCCATTCTCGCCGGCGCCGGCCGTCTCGAGGAGGCGGCGTGGCTGTTCCGCCGCTCTCAGGTTAAAGACAAAGAAGCCTTCCGATCCATGATGGTTCTGTTCGCGAGGAACAGGAAGCACGGCAATGTCGTGGAGGTGTTGGATCGGATGAGAGCCGGAGGGCATCTGCCCGACTCGGACATGATCGCCATGGCTCTGAATGCTTATGGGAAGCTTCAGGAGTTCGAAAAGGCGGAAGCTTTGTACAGTGAAATGGAAGGGGAGGGATTTGTGTTGGCCGATATGGTGCATTTTCAGATGCTGAGCTTGTTGGGGATGAAGAGGGATTTCAGGAGAGTGGAAGAATTGGTTGAAAAGCTTAGGTCTTGTGGGGACGTTGATGAGAAAGAGCTGTGCGTTGCGGCGGCGAATGTGTACGAGAGGGCTAACAGGCTCGACGACGCTGCTCGGGTTGTTGCAAGGATGAACAGAAGAAGCTCTGCAGCAGCCAATGTGCGTTAGCTGTTCATAAAGCTGCTGTGGGCAAGCTAGGTGACTGTTTATTTTTGACGGTTTGAAAACAGCGGTGCTGCAGTTGTTTCTGGACAAATGACAATTCTGATACTGTGTAGTGATAATATTTGTAACGTAATTATTCTAGTCATATATTTGATACTTCATAAATAAAAATTTACTTTAGAACTGTACAAAAATTCAGATAAACAACTCACTTAACAGCGAGTATCAAATATGCTAAAGAAATAAACTATAAACCCCCCCCCCCCCCCCCCCAACCAAAGAGGGCCACAATAACAAAGCAAATTTACATACATAACACTCAAAAATTTAGTATGTATATATTCAATATCTAAATTTTTATATTTACATTGTAGATTATTTTGTTATCAATTCTTAATGGATCTCACCGTGCATTTGCAAGTCGCAAATACGTGGGAAAGTGGATGGGGGAGCTTTCAGATTGGTAAAATAGGATGTGGCAAAGAACCAACATGATTGGTATGTAGTTTAGGTTTACTTATATATAATTTATTTTAATTATATGAAATTTTAAATTAAGGTTAGAAACAATGGAGTTGAGCTTGGCTCATTCTCGTCTCGAGCGCGTGCTTAATTAATTAACAGAGCTTGGAGTTTAGCTCAAACATGATTCTACTAGTTTGAGTTGACTTCTGAGTTATTTGTTTGTAATGAGAGAGCAAATAATGTTAGCTCGAGCTAATGTTCTCACGAAATGACATTTGATACAACTAGAGTGTAGTTTTTTTAGCAATTGGATGAGGAAGAGCAATAAAACACATAAGGAAAGTATATATATATATATATATATATATATATATATATATATATATATATATATATATATATATATATATATATATATATATATATATATATANTATATATATATATATATATATATATATATATATATATATATATATATATATATATATATATATATATATATATATATATATATATATTATTGAATGTTGCATAATGGTCATTATGGGAAGGTTGTGCCCCTTATTATGAGTTATCATAAGTTGTTCTTAGAATATTGTGCATTAAATCAGACTGTAATATACCTCAAAATATATATTAGCTAGATAGCATGATTATTGAAGGAGATAAATTTAAAATAAAATTTAGTGCGAGAGGATTATATATAGATGCATACTATCACTGCTGCCAATAATTTGGTTGTAGTAGATGATATTCTAATAGATATGGAACCACTTCTTGCAAAAGAAGAGTGTATTCAAGTACTGGAGGTGTGTCAAGATCAAGGTGTGCAGCAGACTGAAACTGCTCGGCAAGTTATGGATCAACATACACACCAGGGTGGGTTCTCCATTGATGATCAATTTACTGATCAAATGGGACTTGGACTGGAAGATAAATGGATTGTTTATAAAACCAAGAAGAAGAAGAAAAGGATGATAGAATTTAGGAATTTACAGGATGATTGTTTGATAAATTCGGGTGGAAGCCCACATAACAGTTTGTTGTTGAACTCTCTATAGAACTAGGGGGAGAGGAAAACCTACCATCTTTACCTGCAATTTTCTTTTTTGCAGATTATTTTTTGGGTTGTGTAATCTCGTATGTGATTTTTTTGGGGTTTTGTTAGAATTACCTGTCCACTTGTACGTGTTTGCGTATCAATGAAAAGTACTTTTTTCGACAATATATATGATCGGTGTAATGGTTAAAATTGATATTAGAGAAGATAGATTATTATATTAATGAATGTATGTTGTATTATGAGGCTGACATATTTTTTATGTAAAATACAACTGAGACTTTTTATATCACATAATAAACATCACTATTTTTTTTACTTTGAAAAGTGAAATACACATTTTCATGCATAGATAAAGTGATATTTATGTAAAAATTAAAATTTAGAGTTTAGATAAGTAAATACATATAAAATAAGTGGTATGTATGTAAATCTTCTAAGAAAATAAATAAATTTAAAAAGATACATAATTAAATAGCAGTGGCCATATAACATTGCTATTGAGTAAAATATTAAAATAGTTTTATATGGGGTTATTTTAGCCTGAGAGTCCGAAATGTTCAAATAAGTTTTTATTATTTTAAAATTAAGTTTTAACAGTCTCTATGAACCGTTGGAGTAAGCGCAGGGTCCAGCCCGAGGGGAAAATTTTCTGTACGGACTTTGGACGTAACTCTACGTGTGGAATCTAATAATATGACACCACGCGTACTACATCGCGGAGATTATTTCAAAGTTGTTAATATGGAATCGCGGATATTATTTCAAGGTTATTAAAGAGAAACTCATATATTTCATTTCAATAACCCTGAAATAACATCACAGATGTTATTTCAGGGATATTGAAGAAAAACTCATATATTCCGCTTTAATAATCTGGAACCGTAGAGATTATTTTGCAGTTATTGAAAAAAATTCATATATTTCACTTTAATAATTCCAAAATAACACCTCAGAGATTATTTTTGAGTTATTGAAGAGAAATTCATATATTTTACTTTAATCATTTTAAAAATAATACTGAAATATTGCACAGTATTTTTTCATTGTTATTAAGGGCATGTTTAGGGCAACTTATTTGGGTGTGGCGATGTTTTGAAAACGTCGCCATTCTGTTTGTAAACCGCGTTTGGCGAGCCATTTCAAAACACCGCGGAAAGCAATCTTTTATTTCTTCATAGGAGTCGCACGAGGGGGATGAGATTTGTTCGGCGTTCGCGACTGGCTTTTAGAGATTGAATACCTTTGGTGCATTTCGCAGATGAGAATGTATTTGATTATCAGAATAATTTGTTTATCACCATATTATAAATAATCAACAACTGCACAAACGTAGGGTCTGTTTGGAGCAGCTGTTGATTATTTTACAATCTGCTGATAAACAAATTATTTTGATAATTTGACTATAAGAATAAGCTGACTTGCTGTTTGAGACAGCTTATTCAGAACATCTTACTGGGAGCTGTTGTTGAATAAATGATTATTCTGCCCCTATTTGGTTCAGCTATTTGCAACAGAACTGTTTATGGAAAATAATAGATAAAGCAGATGTCTCAAACTATTACAGTTCAGTTACAAAAATTAAAATACATTGTTCACCATTTTGTGAGTATCAAAAGAAATAAAATAAGAAGAAATACAATTACAATTATAAGTAAAAAATTAAAACGTTCAATTTAAAACTTTGACGTCGTCGGTCCTAAGCGGCACTGTCCTCTTGGGAAACCATCGTAACACGATCACTGTCGGCATGGGAGTATGTCGGAACGTCAATCCAACAGAAGAAACTGTATCTTGCTGAAACACCCCTCTGACAATTGTAGAACTATCTCCCACTGCTATGAGGCTGGCGTAACGTGAGTAAGGGAACCGGTAGTCCGTAGTAACACAACACAACTCAAGAGGTCCCTGAAATCCTATAGATCATACTACTACTTGAGTTTGACCAAAAACTATGGCAGTAGAGTTCGAAGTTACAAATAACCAACTAGAGCATGAAGCGTTGATCGTTAGGCTTTCTCTGGGCATATGAAATTGGTGCTCGAGATCTGCTCATAAATTTAAACTCCCTATCGATGGTCAATCAAGTCAACGAGGAAATGAGACCCAAGATGAGCATCATAACCTATCATCATCTACTTTCTTATCTGTCTTCTCTTTCCCTGTTTCTGTTTTCATTTACTAGCATCAAATTTTGTTTCAAGAA
>NEWO01000067.1:1403474-1416420 GCA_003013225.1 Phalaenopsis aphrodite
AACCATTGATTTAATTTGCATGCAAAAACTTGAACTTCTAGGATATTAACTCTTGAAATCCATTAATGATGGAGATGGTATAACTAGTTTTGAATGTTAGGGTATTTCTGGTGTATATACTGCAAACTTAAATTATTTAATTGTATTTATTTCAAATAATCTATTTGGCAAAAAATTGAATCTATAATAAGGTGGAAATTAAAAATTTATCTTCTCACACTACATAATTTCATGCAATTTGTCATTCATGAGACAAAGTGTAAGCCTCACACTTAAAGTATTGCTCAACTTAACATGAATTTTCTAAACTCAAAAGTGTAAAGTTAGATGTAACATACTAAAACCTTGTCATATTAAAATATTAAAAAAGTAGCTTCTCTATATGCTAACAAAGTAAGAAATAACAAATTGCACAAAGAAGTAGCATACATCGTAACATCAAATCACAAAGCAATTTTATGCTTGCCTCGCATATAGTGACATGAGGCGCGCCTCTGTGTGAGGCGCTTGCCTTAGGTACAATGAGGCGAAAGTCTTATAGTATTTTTTGGGGATAAAACATTGATGCACCCATGGAGTCACGCCTCCTTCACGTAATTTTCCTTAGGTATATTATGGGATTTTCTTGTTAGATGTTTTTTAAGTATAAATTTTGAAGTACATTCTGATTGTGAAATTTCTATTTATTTGAATTCGCCCTACTGGTGGTTGTTTCTTTTATTTATCAAGAATTGTGGTTTCTAGTTTCTCCATGTCCACCATGTTCATAGATTACAGATTTCAGTATAATTTAACGTTTCAGAGTTTTGTATGGAGTTTGACTAGTACTGAATGCTGTTGCTTTACTCGCTGGATTGTTAGTCTTTCCAATTTAAAGTTTTTTATTCAACCAATTGTCACTTCTTACACCCGAAACTACTCCTTTAATGGAAGGATATTGACTAAATTTGATGAACTTAGCATTCTTTAAATCTACAACAGCCTTGAAAGACTATGATTACACAAGCAGCAATCCCTGTTAAAGCTCTACTTTTTCTTGCAATATCGAAATATAGGGTACTATATCAAATAACTGATGAAAATTATAAGGAAGATTTACAATACATACCACTCAATTCTTATGTATTTAAGTATCTTGCATCTGAGCTTCAATTTTTGCACATCTAGCGCTCACTGTTGATGTTTATTTTTTGATGTGTTCAGGCAACTTTTGATTGTCTTATGAAGACGTATGGATTCTTGACTCCAGACCTGTGGATTGAGAGTCGCTTTGCAAAATCACCTTTCCAGGAATATACGGACCTGCTCTCGAAGCCAACGAAGGCCATCCTTGATGATGTTGAGAGGATTGACGCATAGGTTTCCGATTAAGTGTCAACAGCTCCGAGTCTTCTAGGTGTTTGATAAAGCTTTTCCCAGCTTCTAAAAAAACCCTTTGCGCATTTTTTTGCTCATGTTCTTATTTAAACTTTTCTTGTTGCTTGCTCCAAACTGTTCCCTGTCATAACTTTTTGATTGTGCTATTTCTTAGAAAATGTTAGCCCTTTTTTTCTTTAAATGATTATTATATGGGGCAATTAAATACATCACACTACAAACATTGCTATTTACAAACCTAACGTCTCCATTTCGGAAAATATTTGCTTACGTAAGATGTACGTCGGAGGTTATTCAAACGATACAGGCGGGTTATATCTGCATTACCCTCCTATAACCTTCCTATAACTTACCTGTAACTATCGGAACTAAAGAAGCGCATAAATTATTTGTAGGTTACAAGTAAGTTACAGGTAGGTTACAGGGAGGTTAAAAGGAGGTATAACACGGATATAACTTCTTTATACCCTTTGAATAACTTCCCGACGTATGCAGCTCTGCTTACTTCTTACGTACGCAAATATTTTCCCTCTATTTCTCTCTCAAAAGATCAAAATTTATCAATTTCTGGTTTGTTTGTAGCATGCTTACATGCATTGATTCAGTAGTTCAAAAAAATCATTTTGGGTTTTTATTTTGTAAATAATTATGTTTTTTGTATTATGTGTATAATTATCCCTTCATGTATGGACTTCAGTTAGAGTCCATTCCGTTGATTTTCTACAAGGGATTCTAGGCTAACGTCAGGTGAAGTTTGGTCTGACTGACAAGCAAGACTTGGGTGATTGGAGTGACGAGTCTCGGGACGCGATAGAAGTTCTGAAAATCTGCCATTTGATTGTGGGGAGTAAATAAGCGAAGCTGCAGTGAACCTAGGCTCCACTTGTGTTTGGCTCGTGAAAAATAGGGTTGTAAACGAGCTCAAGCTCGGCTCGTGTTTGACTCTTTCGAAATTGATTGTGTTCGAAATTGACTCGTGTTCGAAATCAGCTTGTGAATAGTGTGTTCGTGTTCAGTCCGATTTAAATATCTGTGTTCGTGTTTGTGTTCGACTTGAAATTGATTCGTTAACATTAAACTGAAAAAATAGATATAGAGTGCTGAATTTAAAATTGGATCAAATGTATGCAAAAGAATACACATAACAATATTATCACAGGTGCAGTTATGTTTAAATTTAAATATAAATATAAATAATATATTACTATATAAATAATTATATAATTTTTTTTATTTCGAGCTGAAATGAGTTAAACACTAGCGAACAAATAGTTGTTCGTGTTTGACTCGTTTATAATTCGAGCATTAAAAACTTGTTCGTGTTTGACTTGTTTACTTAACGAAGAAGCAGAACATAAGCTACTTAACGGGCCGAACACGAGCCGTTCGCAAACAACGAGCTTTTTTGACAGCCCTAGTTAAATATCACTATTCATGTTCGGCTCATTTATATTTTGAGCACAAAAAAATTTGTTTGTATTTTACTCATTTGCTTAGTTGTTTGAGAACAATGTGTTGTTTTGATAATCTTAGTCACACAGCCATAGGATATCAAGGATAGAGGTGAGATTTAAATCTAATTATTTATATTAAAATATTTATTTAAATAGAACCTAATATATTTTAACTCCATTTTTTAATTAATAATTTTAATTAATTATAAATTTTTGTAGCATTTTAGTCAATTAAATTATTTAAAAATAATATTCATCTATTTTACATACATTTTAATTTAGCTATTTCGATCCCGAAATGAGCTGAACACGAATAAACAAATATTTTTTGTGTTCAGTTAATTTATATATCGAGTGCAAATTTTTTTTTTTGTTTAACTCGTTCGCTTAGCGAATAAATCTAACACGAGCTATTTAATTAGTCAAACACGAGTTGTTCGTGAACAACAAGTCATTTTGACCGCTGTAATCTGGTTTGATAAATAAATTTGCTAATTAGAATATTGAACAAGATTGATGAAATGCATATTACATGTAGCTATAAATAATATGAAGAATTGGCTTTTAAGCTGACATGAAAACACAAACATATTAAATAATTATGATGAAAACTCAAAATGAGCTCAATTATTGTTTATATATTAACCAGGTTATAAATGGTGAACTTCATCAATTTTTTAATTATATTTTATGAGATCGAGAATAAAAAGGAGCCTCGTTTTAAACATAATATGTGATTAGACTCGGTCAATGACTAACAGAACTTCGATGTTTATCTGAGCCTTGCATTATTCAAAAGTCGACTCAATTTTAAATATTTCTTTTACTTTTTTAGAAACTCCTTTATATGCATAAATTTTGAACTTCTAAAAACTCTTATATTATCATTGACACATTCAAACATTTCTTGGAGAAGCCTAAAATTTACTTCAGAATTTATACTTTATAAGAAATTTCTCCTTCTAGTTTTCAAAGCAACTTGTCACGGACAAAAGACTCCACATCTGCTAGCTATAGGACCGAAGAGTAGTATTTTAAGTCTTGGACTGTCGACCACCCGAAAAGCTCTTTTGGGAGATGTCAAGTAGTATCAAAGCTGATTACTGCTTGTCAGGTGTGTGAACCCTACATGGTTCAATGAGACCCTCGGTGGAGCCGATCCGTCACGAGAGCGTCACGTGATTAGGTGGAAGAGAATCTCACGGACAAAAAAGGAAATAGAAGTCTCTACTGATGCGTACGTCTATAACCTGCAAACAGGTTAACGGGAGGATTTTATGAGGTTATAACTGCGTTATATCTCCTATAACCTACATGTATCTTCTAATAAGTTTTGCGCTTCTGTTTTCATATACAGGTAGGTTACAGGGAGGTTACAACCGATATAACGCGGTTATAACCTCTCAAAATCCTCTCTGTAACTTATTTACATGTTACAAACGTATACAACTCTACGAAGGTCTTATGTACGCAATTTTATTTTCCACGAACAGACGCTAAAATGTAAACTTACGAGTTTATTTTAAAAAATTCATAAGCCCGCGATACACAGTTCGAGGAGATATCAAAGTTGCATTAGATAATTCGGAGTGTTCAGACAGCAAGTGAAGCCTATCAAATATTTCTCCACTTTTCGAGAGGGCGCGAAAGTATATGTCTCTCTCTTCGAAGCCGAGCTGCTCCCGCCTCCTTCGTTCTCATCATCGCCCAGCCATTGCTCCCCGTTTTTCTTGTCCGACACTCCCGCCATTGCCGAGCTCTAGATGTACGCAGCGGAGGAGGGCCGCGCACTGGACCGCAACGTGTACGCCGACACTGCGGCAGATATCTGGCCATTTTATTTCCCGGAGGCGGATTTTGCTATAGATGACAGGAGGTACAAGCTTCTGGCCGAGCTGGCGGACTTTTTTTCATCTCCACAAGCAGATTCTATCCTCTCTAACGTAAGTCCTCATTCGCTCTCCTCGCATTTTATCTCCGTCTCTATTAGCGCAGGGGCTAGGGTTTTAAGTTTAGTGACCAAATTAGGGTTTCTGATTGTTATTATTTGCATTTCATTTTCCCAAGGATACGTGTTGAATCTTTTGATTTCAAACCCGAGCCTGGAAGGCAAATATAATGAAATGAATTGCATATATTTTGTATTATCAAAATAAAAGATCCTATGTAAATGTCAACAAAAAAAAGTTCTAATTTATTTTATCAATAAAAGTCCAACCGGAACAACTAAAAAAAAACTGACTGAAACAAAACTAAAAATGTTAATAGGGGAAACACCAACCAAATACTTAAAAGAGGAAATAGATTAACTAAAGCTAATATTGAAATATCAAAAATGAATTTAGAATTGGAATGTTTGCATCTGTGACGATAATCCTGTAAGAGGTTTAAGAGAACTGTTAGACAAAAATATTAACTTGTAAGCATAACAAATCAAATCTAATAAATAACCACTATTTATTATAGTATAAATGGCAATGAATTGAGAGATGTAGTATGAACAATAAAAAATAACGAATTTACTATATGCACAATTATAATTTTATCGGACAAAAATATGCTGGATAAATCAAAATCAATATAATATGAGTATATTCAATCTGTTTAATGAAATATGCAATCACTAATTATTACTGGTGTATGGCTTAGAAACCATTCATTTTTTTAATTTTAGTTTAAATTATATTTATATAATCAATATTATTAGATATTGTGAAACTGGGAAGGTAAACATCAACCCTAGAAAGCCTGGCAATTTTCTAGAGTCATCATTCTGTGGGTCCGTCGGCTTAACTAATCAATATCTAAAAAGGTTCAACCGACCTACATAGCTGACACAAAAACATATGAAATTTGTTTCATAGGAAATATATAAGCAAAATGCAACTTCACATAGATTTGTGATATGATAGAAATTTACATGCAATTCATAAAAGTAAATTACAAGAAAAGAAAACATTTTAAATGCACGATTTATTCATATAAACAGAGAGTTGTACAGTAATAGAGTAAGTAATTACTTCGTTATGAACAATAAATGAAGCTATAATAATTGAAAAAATAAATAAATGAAATATCAAAGACTGGACTGACAATCCTATAAAATAACTTTGAATATATTACAAACAGTAAGAATAAAACCTATAACTAGGAAATATACATTTATCCCATACTAAAAAATAATTAGTTACTTTGAGGTGGCAAAAATGAAACTCTTAATTTTTTGTAAGTTTCACCCGATGACGTCACAAGTAGGTGATGCTCAAAAGCTCTATACCCAAAATACAATTAGCTATAAAATTATATTAATTATTATTATTATTATTATTACTACTACTACTACTATTAGACGTGTTTGTGTGTTTAATTTTGCATTACAATAGAAAACAAAAGGAAAGAAATGGGAAGGAGGGCTTACCGAGGCGGTGCGGTTGAGCAATTCGGGAAGGCGAAAACCGAAGAGGAAACTCATAGGAACGAAGAAAAGGAAAGGGGATCTTGTGGGCGATTTCGCGAGTCTCTGAATCAGGAAGGCATTTTGACAACGAGAGTAAGAGATCCCGCGCATCGTGTGACCCAGAAGACAGAGCAACAATTGCCGGAAGGAAGGAGAAGAGAAGGTGGCTCCGCTCGACTTAGGAGTGGAAAAAAAAACAAAATTTTGGTTCTTACTTTGATTATGTCTCAGTAAACATTCATATTGTATCATTAGGAAAATCACTTTCTTATCCTAACATTTTATTGTCACATCTAGGATCCGAAGTTGTTACACCCGACAACATGGAACTTGATTAAATGATTAATTTTAACTCCTTAGACAAACTCAAAAGTGAATCCTTTAAATTTGTTTCTGATTCACGCACCAAGAATTAACAAATAATAATAATAATTTATTCTATTATTGGATTCTTAATAATAATTCAATAGGTGGTAAAAAATAATAATTATCAGAAAAGAAACTAGAAGAACAACTTGTTTAATCTCAAGAATATTACAAAGCGATCCTAAAAGGCCTCAATTTTGCAACTCAATTTTATATGGTGTGGTATGTTTTCATCAATAAATGCGGATTGTTTAATCTGAAAAATAAAATAATAATAAGAACTCTTTTCTTTTCTGAAAAGTAATGGTTGATTTCTCTCAATTTACACTTGGAAGATTTACGTACATACCACTCAATTCTTATATATTTACATATCTACATCTAAATCATACATATTATCTTACTTACACATGAAAAAGTATATTTGACTTTATAAAAGCTAAAATGGTATTTCTGATGTGATATGAAAGAATTGGCTGTTATAACTGTAAAAAAAACAAAAACAAAATTTAGGTGTTAAACATGTAAATGCATAAGATTTTGTGGTATATATGTAAATGCCCCTTTGCACTTTTAATGGAACTGTGCATTTGTTATCATGCACTACTAGCTGCATCATGATTTAGTTTAATATAAATTCATATACAGGTTCAGTATGATAGTTGTGTCTTTCTGCCGGTTGACTTCCAGCAGCTTCAAAAAGTATGTTTAGTAGAGGGGTTTTATGCAAACTTAAGGGAAGTGCCCAAAGAGTCACTCTTATGCATGGGAGCCGCAGCTCATATGGTACTTTATGTATATGTTTCTTGGGAGATTTATATGCCTAGCACACAATTCTTATGCATTTACATATCTCGCACCTAAACATTCATATTTATATGCATAACGCTTCGGTGCTTTAAGCTTATGCATGAAAAGGTGTATTTCACTCTTAAAAAATGATAATAGAACTATTTTTTATGTGATATTAAAGATTTTAGTGCGATGTGTGTAAATATGAAAGTTTAGGTGTGAGATATGTAAATACATAACATTTATGTGCTATGTAGGTAAATGCCCCATTTCTTTTACTATCCTTTGGGTTTGAAAATTCCTAACACGAATCTCTGCTTGAAATTTGTATGCAGGCTCTGTTGTTGAAGGGAAATGATCATCACATTGCAGAGGCTGAGAAGATTAATATTAGGCTTTATAATCATCCTGATTCATTGATCACACTAAAAAGTTTGAAGGCTGCTTACATTGGTTGGTCATATGCTTTCTTTTTGGGTTTCATTTGTTATCTACTTATCTTTTTTCTATAATGCACTAACACTTCTAATTAAAGCGCAGTGCAGTGTTGAACGTGGAAACGCCTCCTATATGGCTCCGACACTTAGCAGGCACAATATAGAAGTGTTTAATTTAAATAATATTTAAGAAAAAAAGGGATACACGTGCTTAAATTAATAAATTAAAAAAATTTAAAAATATTTTTAAACGTATATTTTTAAGATTAAAATTTAAAGAAATATTTTATTTTTTATTTAAAATTAAACTTAAGATGGCAAGTGTTTATTTTTTTATATCATAAATTAAATTATATTTTTGAATTCCTTAGCTTTCGACAATTAATGTTATTAAATATCTCTTCTTTATTGTTCTTAAAATCCTTTTTATTTACTTTTTATCAATTTTTGTTAATTTATATTAGGAGGATTTAAATATATACCAATCAATTCTTATGTATTTACATACCTAACATCTAAACTTCAATTTTTACATATGTTCATCTTACCAATGCATGGGAAGGTTGGAATCCCATATTATAGTTAGGTTGTCCAAATCCTGCAAGAATTCTAAGGCATCCACATCGCCCACTAAGTTTGTAAGAATCTAGTTTCAATATTCTGATTCCACTAAACTTCTATGTTTTAACCTAATAGTGCTTCTAATCTTCTTCCGATAGTCAAATGTTACGAATAGTTTTAACCATTCAAATGACTAAGTTGAATGTAAATGACATTTAAAAAGTTAAAAAATAACTTCAAAAATAAAAAGCTCCGGAAATCAAAGCATTTTCAATATAATATGAAAAATTTGTGTGATATAAATGTAAAAAACAAAGTTTGAGTATTAGATTTGTAAATACATAAGAATTGGGTGGGATGTATATAAATGCCCATTTATATTATAATGTTTTGTCTGAGTATATTTTTAAAAATAGAAGTGTCACGTGTGCATGTTTTGTCATTGCTCACGTGTCTGTTTCCATGCGTCACAGTTTTTTTTCCCTATTTCATTGGTTAAGAAAAAAGTTTTTGATTTCGAATTATATTGCCGCAGGTAAGCTTGTTTCTGTACGGGGCACTGTCGTTAAAGTTAGTACTGTGAGGCCTCTAATCATGCAAATGGATTTTACATGTGTTAAATGCGGAACCGTTATTACAAGAGCTTTTCCAGATGGAAAATTTTCACCACCAATAGGTTGCAGTATTCATGGATGCCGAAGCAAGACTTTTACTCCAGTCAGATCTTCTGCTAAAGCCATAGATTTTCAAAAAATAAGGCATGAAACTCCTATCTTTGCTTAGGAAGCTTAGTTATAGTTGAAAAATTCTTGGGAAATTTAATATCTAGCATACAATTCTTATGTTACACTTTGATATTTACCTACAGAGCACTTTAGGGCTTAAAACCAAGCAAGAAAAAGGGGAATTGAATTTTTAAAAACAAAAAAAAAGCCAATTTTTTGTGATATTAATGATTTGAGTGCTCTATGTATAAATATGAAAGTTGAGGTATGACATGTAAATGATGCGGGGTGCTATGCGGCTGTGATTGTAGGAAGATCAAACTTGGCGGCATTATTTATTTTTTTCTATTTTCTTAAAGAGTTTCCTTTGTCATTCCTCCTATATATGTGCTGTATTAGGGTTTGGATCCTCAATTTTATTGTGTTTTTTGTTGGAACAGCCGACGGTATCTCTGCTTTCCCTTTTAAAGTTGTATCCAAAGGTCTGAGAGGTGCTTTGGTTGCATCTCACTCCTGAGGTGGTGATTATCTCATGTATCCCCTTCCACAGCACTCCCGACCACCCCTTCCCTGTTGCGACGGACCAAAACAACCTCCTTTTATTGTTTTCCTTGTCGTCCAGCCATTTTCCTTATTGTTGTTGCCCAGGACAGCCCTCCTTTGGCTGTCTAGTGGTCCACCGCATCTCCAGTCGCTGTTCTAGCCCTCCTTACCCGCTGTCATCGCTGTTCCAGCCCTCCATATTTGCTGCCGTTGCTGTTCCAGCGCTCCCCCTTTGCTGTCATCATCTCGGATAGCAATGTCACGTCAATATCTGTTGCATATTTGTTGTTTGGAACCCGGGAAACTGCTGTCTTGCTGTTTTTTGCTTGCCCACCCACGCATCCACTATCCCGCCACTTCCCAAACCCTCGCCGATCACCACCACCCCCTGAGATCTATCCTAGTGTGAGTTTGTATATCGTGTATATTGTTGTTTTTCATTTTCATGTATTTGTTATAACTGTTTATTGACTTTTCTAGTAATAATATTTATTTGCTTATCATTGTTTGGATTAATTCTGATATGAGTTTATACATAAGAATTGTTTGCCATGTATGTAAATGCCCTAAAATTCTAATCTTCTTCTTTATTCAGGCTTCAGGAAATACTTAAATCTGGGATTTACGAAGAGGGGCGGGTACCTCGCACAGTGGAGTGTGAATTGACTTTAGATCTTGTTGATTCTTGCATTCCAGGTGATGATGTGACAGTTACTGGAATCATCAAAGTAATTAATAATTACATGGATATAGGTGGAGGTAAGAGACAAATTCCTCACTTATATCTGACGGAAGTTTTGTGTGGCAATTAGTGCAAGTTTATTTATTTTTTTTTTGTAGAGTGTATGATTTTATGGTTTCTTTTGTTGTATTCCAGTCTTAATTAAAATATAATATTTTTAATTTTGAGCTTGTTTCCTACTTTTTTAACTAAAATAACACTATCAGGCTCTTTTTCCTCTTTTTGTGTTCTCAATTCTCGATTTTGAGATTGTTTCCTGTTTTAACTAAAATTACCTTTAAGGAGTAGATGTCTTTTTTGGTTTATGGTGTTTATTACTGTTATGCTGGATGATCTCTAAAATTTGAGCTTATTAGTGGGAAAAATTGAGAAATCACATAAATTTTTGAAAAGATGTTCTGTTTTAAAAAACTTCATGATATAGAGCCTGATAGTGTTAGTTTGTGATTAATTCATTAATTTTGTTACCTGAGATAGCTCATGCATGTGCATTTTCATACTTGATTATATATATATATATATATATATATATAGAAAGCCCAAAGGCTAATATTTTTAAAAGAAATAAGGATACATATAAATTGTGTGGAAGGGCCCAAGCATGACACCTTTCCCCCACGATAACCACCACCTAAAAATGGTTCAAAAAAAAAAAAGAGAAAAATACAGAAAATTATAAGAGTCCTAAAGAAAAAAATAAAAAATGCCAAAAACGTAGTATCAGGTAGCTAGAGAGCGACCCAATTTTGCTTTGCTTCTGCCTCTAGTTCTAGGGAAGGAGCAAGCTAATAAATTGGTAAGATGAGTGCCATTGCCAGTAGTGACCAAAGTATTATCAATAAGTTCCCAAGCTCGAGCCGCCTCCCGTCTTCTTCTTTCTCTTGGAATAGACATGTTATTCCTCATCCGAAGACTGATTCGCCCGATCAGTGGATTGGTGTAAAGTGCGTCGGACTTGTGTAAGATGTTGAACGTTAGAAATAACTGCTTGTTGTACTAGCTGATTTTTTATTGAATCAAATGAGCACTATCATGTGTCTTGGCATGTAAATGAGTCTTCTTCAATAACAGTGAGTAGTATAAACACTTTTGGATCTGTGTCTGTAGTATGGTGTTCTTCATCAGGAACTGTGATATTGGGTAGAGGATCGGGTTGCACCTTCTTAGCAGGGATGGTAGGTGGTTGATCGTTAGCGATATCCAAAACCTGTCCTGTGGTAGCTTTCTCTCCAGATGAAACTAATATGTCTACAGTAGTGAGATTAGATCCATCTTTATTCACTTTACCTTTAGATTTCAAATTAGGATGAAACTTATGACATTTATCAAGTGTATGCCCAAACATCTTACAATGAGAACAATAAGGCAGTTTATGCTCCATGACGATTTGTTGCCAATATCCATTATGAGTTGTGCCCAACCAAACTTCAGTAACATTAGGTAAAGTAATATCTCTTTTCACAAGTATTCTGGTCACAGAAAGTCTGGTTAGGTTGAAAGTCGGCATATCTAGCTTCATAGGGTCCCCAAGTATGAACTTAATAGAGTAAAGAATCTGACGATGAAAAAAGTGCAGCTTGAGACCCGGTAAACTGAACCATACATGTACAGTAAGAGGTTCATGATTGTGGTCAAAATCAGAAGACCACTTGAGTAGCTTCATTGATTTACCCGCAATGCTAAGATATTTTTTTGGAGAAAATCCGAGTGTAGTCTTCAACCACGATTAATTGAATCAATACATGTCTGCCTTCCATGAGCCCCACTTTCCACTTTCCTGCTAATTTAAGATCATCAAAACTTTTCATGATAACTTCCATAGGTGGGTGCCTCCACTGAAATTTTCCAATAAGAGCAAACTTGAATTTGTCAGTCATGGTTGAGATTTCTAACTCCGAGAAAAAGAGTGTTGCTTTCCCACTTTTTCTGCTTGCATTCTTAATAAATGGGCAACCACCTGTACCATCACGATATTCCTTATAACTTGAGGGGAAGACAACCGTCGTCTTCACTTGAGGATTACTCACCACGTGGGCAAAGGAGGCTTTGCCATGTTCAACCGAATAAGTAGGAAGCTCTATCACAACAATTAGAATTGGTCAGAGGGCAGGAATGACGAGCCGAAGATGGTGTGGGCGAAGCCGCAAAATGTTGTGCAGAAAGCTGCGTAGAAGACAGGAGCTGAAGAAGCCGTGGGAAACGTGCGAACCTGTCAGCGTCAAAATCGAACAAAGAAGATGCAGCAGATGCGAACTCTGTCGGCTTCAACTGTCGCAGACGCGAGCTGCAGTCGACGTGGAAGCAGCGCGTGCCGATGACGACGAAGAGGAAGGAGAGGCGACGCTAGAGAAGAAATGTGAGAAAAGGAAATGATCTTATACGATAAGATTTGCTAGGGCATGGGTCAAAACTTTAACAAAGCCGAGCGGGGGAGACGACATCTAATTATATATATATATATATATATATATATATATATATATATATATATA
>NEWO01000067.1:1435383-1446657 GCA_003013225.1 Phalaenopsis aphrodite
GCAAAGAAGCTAAGCAGAGGTTGCCTTTTTCCTTCAACTATTGCCAAACATGATTCAAGAACGTAATTTTAATATTATTTTACGAAATTTAATTACATAGTACACCATTATGTACTTACTTATCTCACACGTAAATTTTCATATTTACACCGCACTTTCGTGCTTTAAAAAATATGTATTTCACTTTTAAAAAGTGGTAATAGTGTTATTTTTGTTATGTAATTTTAAATATTTGAGTGCTATGTGTGCAAATATAAAATTTTAGGTGTGAGATGTAAATACATAAGAATTGTGTGCTATGTATGTAAATGCCCCTAATATCTTATGCATGAATTTTGAATCATACAGTGTTGGGATCTTGTGGAGACATTGCATTTGGTGTAAGTGGATCCCTGATTTCACGTCTCAGACTCGACCTTCAGAAAGATAAGGATTTTGTTCCATTACCTGGTCCTCTTCTTCGCAAGTACATTGCTTATGCAAGGACATTCGTTTTTCCCAGGTGCTTGATTTATTAAGAGTATGTTTGGGATCACTTTTTTTGTATTTTTCTAATTTTATTTTATTATATTTTATTTATGGTTATATTTGAAGCAAAATATATTTGATATGTTTGGTTAAGATATAGTTATTTTTTAAAATACTTAAAATATCTAAAAATTATTTTGAGTGTTTTAAAAAATATCTTAATTTGTTTTTAAAAACAAAAAATTCAAACATGAGAAGAACACACAATAAATATGTTTTTAAAGATAAAGGTAAAAATAAAAAAAAGTTTAAGGCCCCTTTTGGGATCACTATTTTTTTTTATTTTCTATCTTTTGCTTTTATTTTATTTTGTTGATGTTTTGATTTGATATTAAACACTTAAAATATTTTTTAGGCACTTTTAGTGTTTTTAAAAATCAGGTTATTTGTTTTAAAAATAAAAAACATATAAAAATTATATTATCCAAAAATGTTTTCAAAAATGAAAACTAAAAATAAAAACAAAAACAAAAACAAAAACAGAAAAGAAAAGTGATGCTAAACAAAATTCTAAATTTTTTAAAAGATGATTAATCAAGAAATTCTTTTTAATCAATTATTATTATTATTATTATTATTATTTTTTTTTTTTTGGGTGGTAGGATGTCCAGGCCAGCTGCTGACATATTGCAGAAATTTTACCTGCGATTAAGAGACCATAATACCTCAGCCGATGGTACCCCTATCACTGCAAGGCAGTTGGAAAGCTTAGTGAGGCTGGCAGAAGCTCGTGCGCGCTTAGAGTTGAGAGATGAAATAACAGTCGAAGATGCTATGGTGCGGCTGGTTCTTAATTGCTTTTAACTTTATTTGTTATGGTTATGAATGCTAGCCTTCAAAAGTAGGAAAATGTTAAAATAGTCTTGATTTTTTGTATGGAATCATTTTAGTCGCAATGTCTATAAAAGTGTTAATCTAATCCCCGTACTCTTTTAATCGGGGCTAAGCTAATCCTCCTTGTAGCCTATTTTATCCCATATTGAAGAGCATGGGGACTAATTTGACACTTTCATAGACTCCGGGACTAAAATAACCTCATGTAAATGGTTAGACAGTTATTTTGATACGTTGCTAATTTAAAAAGCATTAAGCAGCAAAGTTAATGCATAAAAAATGAGAATGTTTGAACCATATTTCATTACTTGGTATATGAAGGATATATGACTGGGAATTGACAGTAGTTGAAGCAAATTTATGGAAATGGTTATAATAATATAAGGTTTAGAGGTATACAGGAAGATTTGGGGGGCAAAACAGAGGAAAATTTGTTACTTAAAACTATTTTTTATTAACACGAATAGACATAAAAAACTGCTATAAAGATCAATCAATGGCTATGAAAGATTCATTCTACCAATATGGTTGTGATCATTAGAAAATGCATTGGCAGCTTTAAGAAGATGATCATTTTGACCGTGAAACTTAGTGATTTGTTTTTATATCAAATAAGTGAGGATATTTTTCTCGTTCATTTGTTTTTCTTGCTTGGCAGCATAATAGTTGCACATCGGACATTAATATCTTTCATGGTCTTGTAAGGTCTTAAAACTAAATGAACTATAACTTTTTCATCCAATAGATTAGAATGTTCAGCGCTTTTCCGAATGCATGTTGGATATGTTGGATTTATGTCATATATAAATGCATATGTATACACGTGACATTTTATTATAAATATAAAATTTCAATGGCTCTGATTTCATGATTTTTTTCTCCTTTAAGAAATATCATGTGCTCATGTTTTGAACCTTTGACGAGCCACCACACACACACCACACACACACACCACACACACACACACACAAAAGCTCATGACATTTTATTATAAATATAAATTTCAATGGCTCTGATTTCATGATTTGTTTCTCCTTTATTTAAAGGGATGTCATTTGCTCATCTTTTGAATCTTTGACAAGCCACTGGTGTGATTGTTTTTGCATGTTTGAAGCCATAAATCTGGAGGGCGAGGGAGTTTGCTCTCGAAAGCTAAACATTTGGTTGAGTTTTTATTTTTTTATAAAACGCCTGAGAGGGAAAAAGATCACATGTGCTGGCTTAATAGCAAAAATCCACTTATTGAAATATGTACGTGATTTTTAAAAGTTCAAGTAATTAGAAGAAATTTAATACTAAGTAATATTTAGAAAGTCAAAATGAAGATGATGTGTTGCTGTGCGAGTAATCCACACACGTCTATTGCTAGTGAAATAGAGGATAGTGACGGCTAGGATGATTACATACCAAGCTAAAGGTGCATTGAAGCCACCTTTGTTGAGACATCTTTAAAAGGGGCAGCCTGAAGTGTTGCAGGGGAGAAAGGCGACTCACTTTGGAGACTTTTTTTAGTGATAAGGAAGAAGTTGCCTTGGGTGAGCGGCTAATAATTCCTGCCTACTACTCAACACTACAACACCTAGACTTCCTAGTCCTTGGCTCTTGCCGTTTGTTGTGAGGACTTCATTCAGGAATTTAATCTCTTTAGGGTTCTTTAGAATCAAATTTTCATTTGGATCTACCAAAAATAAAAGGAAAAATCTTTAAATTTCTCTGATGGCATATGTAATTGAGTTTATTAGTAATCAAAACACATACGCACTAACACATATTCATAATATGACCTAGTATGCATGTATATTGAAAATTTTTCCTACTTTAGGACAGATAATTTGCATAATTTGCCTTGTTTCTTATGATAAAACTTGTTATATTGATATGGTTTTAATTAATATGCCTAGGAGTCTTTGTATGCTAGGTAATGATAGTTATGTCCCAGTAGGATTGCAAGTCTAGTTGAGTAGTTTTGCTTGTGTATGATTGGGCTACCTTATTTTTATTTTTTATTTGTTTTTTTTTTTAATAATGTTAAGGATTATAAATTCTACTTCTTTTCAATCGTAGAAGTTATCAGTTTAAAAATTATAGTTTTCTTTTCCTGGTTTAAAATTGTAAGACTAATTATGAATGGTATTATTTATGGTTGCTGATTGAATGATTGATAAGCTATGTCGGGTAGAATCCTTTCATGGTTAAGTGGTTTTAAGCTTGATGAACTATGAATGCATGAATTGCTCACCAATGTTATTTTTATCTTCTCCTAAACTTTGATCCCATAGTCCGTTTAGAGTCTTTGCTAATTTAAGAATCTTTATTGCATGGTTTTCTACATTGAGAGACAAATGTCTCACTTGGTTACAATGATTCATCATTTTTTTGTGGACTAACAAGATTTAAAGCTTAGATATCTTATTAGAATAATAGTTATCAAATCATAGAATGATAAATAAATTTCATGTCAGCTTAAATCGGATTGACTCGCCGTTGATCGTTCTAGCCTCTAATTTGTTCAGTTCTAATATCCACAGAGTTGACATGAGGTTTTAATCTTGCTTGTGTTTGATCATATTATCGTGAGTTTGCACTAACAAAATCAAACCAAGAAAACTGAGCTTCTAGTTATCACTTGGATCACCTAGGTTTTCATTTCTCAAAAGTTGTGATCAGAGGAAGTTTTACGAGTTCACTAACTATCATTGTCTGTCTTGTTCTAAAAAAATATAGAAAGATTTACATACATACCACTCAATTCCTACATATCCACATATCTGGCACCTAAACTTCAATTATCACATATCTACCGTCTTACCTATGCATGAAAAAATGTATTTTTATGTGATATTAGCATTTGGGTGGTATAAATATAAACATTAAAGTTTAGGTGTTAGATATGTAAATACATAGGAATTGGGTGGTATGTATGTAAATTCCCAAAATAATTAAATAAATAAAACTGCATCATTTCGTTTTCTCAATGATGTTTTGGACATAATGATCTTCTGACCAGTAGGCATCCCACTTTTTAAACACAACCCATATCCCTTAGTATGATTGTATCAGTGCAAACCCATCACTTTGTGAAAAATACCAGCTTCATTAATCCATCCATATCTGAAGAGGAATTGTCGAGAGGCTCGGCATGAGGACCGACTGGTCCTCAAAAGAGGGGGGCTGCGACCCCCTCCTCCCTCTTCCTTCCTTTCCTTTCTCTCCCCTTCTTTTTTTTCTTTTTTTTTTTTGCTTTGTCTTTCTTTCCTTTCTTACCATCTTAGGCTCATTATAATTTTAATACATTCTCCTTCTAGTTTGAAATCAAAACTGAAATCTAATTTTATTTCCTTATTTTAAAAGTTCTAAAATCTGATTTTATTCTCCTTCTTATTTTAGTGTTTCCAGATTGGGTCAAATCTCTTAGGATTTGAGGTGTATAGGGTTAGCGGTCTTGTTTTTGATACCTGAAATCAGGTTTTAGCCTTGGTATTTTCTCTTTGAGGGTTGTATCCGAAATCAATAGTGCTCCTGCTATCCCTCGTCCGAGGTGGTGTCGTCTCCACTGATGTCTACCCTTCCACTCTTTTCTGCTGCTGTCCGCCCCTCCTTTTCCAGCGCTACAGCAGGCCTCCACCCCTCTTAGCCTTTGCCCAGCGTATGTTGGATTCCTCCCTGCACAACCAGCAGCCTCCACCCCAGGCTCCTGCCCTTTGCAGGCCGCCCCACTGCTCCCCTGCCTTTGCAGGCCACTGTGAGTCCACTCTGCCCAGCAAGCCGCCTCCTCTGCTCACTGCCCCAGCAGGTCTTCCATCATCATCTTTGTCTCTAGCAGGCCTCCCTTCCTTGCTCAGCCAGATTCCAGTCACCTACATTTTTCTCTTCTACTTCCAGCTGCGGTTCGACGCCTCCACTAGCACTACATTGCTGTCCCACCCTTCAAACAGCAGCAAGATACTTTCCCACCTACAATCTTCCTCCATCCGGCCTTCACTGCAACCACCAGCATCCACCTCCACTCCGGAGTTCCTACTCAAGCTTGTTGCGTCTTTATTTGTTGAGTATTTATTTGTAATGTTTTGTTTTATGTTTTGATTTATGTGGTGTCTTTTTTCTCTTTTGATTCATCGTTGTAACCGTCCTTTTAAGTTATAATAAATTCGTATCTTGCGTCGTGTTTTGGGTTAACTTCAATATCAAAAACTTTACAAGAGCTTGATTGCCATAAAATATTCTTATTTACCTCATGAAACGCATAAAAATGGTGGAATTTGTTCTTAAACTTTATGTTATGATTATTTTAAGGAAAATTTACAATGCTAATGTTTTTTCAACTTATGTATTCTCATATGTCACACCTGAACTTGCGTAGTTACACATATGGCACTTTGGTGCTTTAAAATCATGCATGGAAAGGTGTATTTGACTTATAAAAAGTGATAATAGTGTTTTTGTTTTTTGTAATATTAATGATTTGATTGATATGTGTGTAAATATGAAAGTTTAGATGTGAGATTATGTAAATACATAAGAATTATGTGCTATATATGTAATAGTGCTATGGTTTCCGTCCACAGGATGTGGTTGAGATAATGAAGGAGTCTTTGTACGACAAATTCGTCGATGAGCACGGCTTTGTGGATTTTGCAAGGAGCGGTGGGATGAGCCAGCAGAAAGAAGCTAAAAGATTCTTGAGCGCTCTCAACAAACAATCTGAACTTCAACAGAAGGATTGTTTCTCTATTTCTGTAAGTATTTGTACCTTAGCAACTGCAAAACATAACAAAGCAGGGAAAAATTTTCTGTCCATACTCCGAACTTAGCTCTACTTGCGGACTCCAATAATATGCCGCCACGTGTGCTACATCGCGGAGGTTATTTCAAAGTTTTTTTTTTTTTGTTATTGAAGAGAAACTCATATATTCCACTTTAATAACTCCGAAATAACCTCCGCGGTGTTATTTCGGGGTTATTGAAAAGAAACTCATATATTGCACATCAATAACCCAAAAATAACACAATGGAGGTTATTCTGGGGTTATTTCAGGGTTATTGTGGAGTCCGCAGTTCCATTTTAATATTTTTTAGGTGAGTCTGATATAACACACATGACGGTATATTACCGGGAATCCGCACGTAGAGCTACGTCCGGAGTCCAAACAAAAAATTTCGAGAACAAAGCAGAGCATGAATTTATGGGGCAATTACATGCAGACCACCCAAAACTTACTATTTATAAATCAAACCACCCTCTTTCATTCATTTTCAAATCTCACTCAAATATTAAAATTCATGGTAAAACCCCAACCCATATTTTGCATAAGTACATCCGTTCGGTAGTTTAAAAAGATAACCTGGATGGTTAAATTATAAATATCAATATTTCGGGTGGTCCGAACGTAATTATCCCTTTTATTTCACTCTTAGGGCTTGTTTGTAAAACATAAACATTATCATGATATTAAAGATTAAAGTATAGCTGTTTTTAAAATACTCAAAACAATAGAAACAAAAATTTAAAAATATGTAAAAAAACACACTAAATAAATTTATTTTTAAGAGAAAAACAAGAACAAAAAACAAAATTGACCTCAAAACAAGCTCTGAATCCAATAATTTCTGAAATTTCTTTTAGGAAATATACAGTTTGGCAGATAGGATTGGTTTGAGAGTTCCAGACCTAGACTCTCTGGTTGATAACTTGAACAGTGCTGGCTATCTCCTTAAGAAAGGACCCAAGATGTATCAGGTACTTCGTTTATAGATCATGAATTTGCATTTAGTAGCTTTTGAAATCTATAATATTATTGGTAGATTTACATGCATACCCCTCAATTTCTATGCATTTACATAACCAACACCTAAACCTCGATTTTCACCATGAAAAGGTGTATTCTGCTTTTTTAAATGTTAAAATAATGTTATTATGAATGGGATATGAAGGAGTTGGATGATATAAATGTAAAGTGCAATGTTTTTGTGTTTCATATGTAAATATAGAATAAATGGAGGGTATGTTTGTAAATGCCCCAATATTTTAGTGAGGGAGCAAGGGAAATGAAACCATTACTTATTAAGAATGAGTTTTACCACGAGACAAGAGTGTCGCGTGGCAACCCGGGCCCGAACAGTGTATGTCACTGGGCCTAAATTGACGCATAGTCCTCTGTTATTGAACACATGATGCAAATTTGCATCAGATGTCCTCATGCAATAATTGAGGGAGAGAGAGAGAGGGAGATTTAAAACAAGTAGTTAAGGAATATTTACATACGTGCCACTCAGTTTTTATGTATTTACATATCTAACACCTTAATTTTAATTTTTTTTACATATTTGTCATCTTACCACTTTTTAAAACTTAAATTAGTGGTATTTTTTATGCGATATGAATGATTTGGGTGGTATAAATGTAAAAAAAAATAAAATTTAGAGATTAGAAATATTGTCAAATCTATCTGACAAAGCTTGTTCTTGCAGGTCCTATCTTCATCTTATTCCTAGTCAATCGACATGGTAAACTTGATTTTTCACTGATTCGTTGTGTAAATATTTTAATCAGCTTGCAAAAACAAAATTTACAAATTTTGTACGCTTGTTTCTTTCAGCATTTTACCTTCTTGTAAACTTAGAGTTACTTACATACATAGCACTCGAAGTATTACTATTTGTAAAACTAGCACGGGGTGATTTTTCGTACCGCCCAACCAATTAATTGTGCGTGCCACTATCAAACCATCGAGAATTTGACGTAAATGAAAATACGAGTTTACGTTTTTATCATGAATTTTGAAAAATGAATGAAAAAGTTGTTAGATGTGTAAATAGCAATGTTTCGAGTGCAATTGCTCACTTGTTTGAAATGGTTCAATTGTTCATTTCAATTTTTGTTCGCTCAAACGGTGGATATCGGTCTGCATGCATTGTTCGTATGAAATAATTTCTCTAATAGCTACAGGGTAATAAAGAAATAATTTGGTGGTTATTATTTTTCTTTTTTTATTTTAAAATTTTGAAAAAAAAAAAAGCTTTAATGAAAACTTTTAAAGGCTCCAAATTTTAGTAATAAGAATTTAATTTTTAAAATAAGCTGGCTCAAGAGCTAATAAGTCTTGATTCAAGCTGGTTTGAGCTTGGTTTGTTAGCTTTTTCACTCAATTTATGAGTCGAGCCTAAGTCGGCTTGGCTCACTTGCACTCCTTGTTTTCACTCTGAGTGCAAACAAGTTGAGTTTGTATGAGCTTATTATCTGCTTCTGTTCCGCTTTGTTTAAAAATTTTTATATTCCAAATGAGCGCACTAGTTTTATATTGTTAGTGAAAAATAATAATTTTCATATAATTAAGAAAATTGCTACTTTAATATTATAAATATAATTACAAAAAGTTAGATAGGTATGCCAACACATGATATGTTATTGTTGAATCTTAAATTATTGTTAAAACTCAATTGTGGGTATACCATCAAAATAGCTCGATAGCTCGTTGTTCGCGAATAACTCATACTCTGCTCGTTAAGAAGCTCGTGTTCGATTCGTTTGTTAATTTAATGAGCCGAACACGAACAATATGAATAAATATTTTTCCGTTTGTGTTCGGCTCGTTTTGGCTCGAAATACTACTAATACATTATATATATATATTTTTGATGAGTAGTATTTTTAAAAAAATTAATTGACTGCAAGAATACAAAGATTTATAATCAATTAAAAGTATTAATGAAGAAAACATAATAAAAATTATTAATTTAGATTCAAATGATGGTTTAAATCTTGTTTTATTTCTTAAAATCTGATGACTACGTGATTAGGGTTGTCAAAATGACTCTTTCTTCGTGAACGGCTCGTGTTCGGCTCACTAAGCAAACGAGTCGAACAAGAACATACTTTTTGAGTTTTAAATATAAACGAGTCTGGACTCGCTCGTGTTTGACTTGTTTACTCCCCTAATTGCGGGCAAGTATACTTCGAAAATGAAAGAGAAATGTTGATCCTTTCCTATTGGATCTTCATTTTGTTCGCCCTTAGGCTGACAAGTCGTTCATCTTTTCATGTGATCGACCTTCTTGGTCCCGTCGACTGGATGACTCACCACATTGAATGGTGGCTCTTTACACTACTCGTTTCTTTGATACTTCTCGGATAAGATTCAACGCACTTTCTAACTTATAAACTTCAATTTTTACATACATTTCACCTTGCCGGTGCATGAAAATTTGCATTCCACTTTTAAAAAGTTAGAATGTTCCTATTAATGAGATATGAAGAGTTGTGTGGTATAAATGTAAAGTTTAGGTATTTACTATATAAATATATAAGAATAGGGTGGCATGTATGTAAATGCGCCATTTTTTTTTATATTTTAAACAAACTCAAGGGAGAGAATTCCAATAAAATTCATAAACCGCACACTGCAGATGCGGTCGAGGAAGAAGACTACTATAAAGAGGAACGCCGCCGCGTCGCCGGAGCTAGATCGGCTCTCCATTGACTCTCCGGGCGTCGAACTGAACGGATCCTCCGTCCACCCTGGCACGTCCATACGACCAGTTGCCTCTCTTCTCAACGACCATGCCGGATACGTAGCGGAAGATGAGCAGCGATGGCTTAGTAATGAGCCCGTCGAAGATCTCAGCAATAAGAATGGAAGAATCGTAGGGTTAGGAGGAGTTACGAACCCTCGAAGCTTTCCTTACAGCGTGAAGCAGCAGTGCTGGGAGAAGGCTGAGAAGGTGAAGGGGCGGGATCCTGAGAGATGGCGGAGAGATCCTTTCGGGAACATCATGTTTCGGAAGCTCGTAGGCTGCCCCGGTTGTCTCTGCCACGATTACGACCACATCGTTCCTTATTCCAAGGTCTTTCTTTATCCACACTCTGTCTCTGTTTTGTTCTTGTGGATTGATTATATCTAGGATCGATGAGATTTTTTTGTCTTAAATATTTTCCGTGTTACTGTGCCGTTTTTTTTTCTGTCGCGCGGGATGTCGTGACGTGATTTCATTGACTATACACGTTACTTCTACGTGCCTAGTGTTAATGTAATATTTTTACTCTGTTTAGAGAGTTGGTAACTAGTTCTTGGATCTTATTATGCTCATGGGTAATACTGAGGCCGAGTTTGGTTGTAACTTATAGTTGCAGTGAGAGGGTTTGTTTGGGGTAGTTGTAGTTATTTGAACAAACAACTGTAAAGTTGCTACAGAAGAAATGGTTGTTAAAAAAGTTGTGTTTATTTTGAAAAAGTTAGATTGTAGTTTTCGGATAGCTTCCACACTTTAACAACTCATGTTGAAAAAAAAACAACTTTCTAAAATTTCTTAAAAATAGAAAGAATGCAGTTTCTAAAAAGAACTGTAGTAGCAATCTGAAAAGCAAAGTAGGCTGAAAGCTGGCCTAAACAGATCCTGAATTTACGTTAAATAGGATTTATCAAATCCAATAAATTCGATTATCAGTGCGACAAAGATAATTTCGTGACCGACGATAGGAACAATTCTTAAATATGTTTCATAATCGGATTTACTATATCTGAATTTACGTCCTAAAAGAGACGAAACGCGAAAATTTTCTATTTAACAGAGCATTTAATGTGATTTTTGCTTTTTTGATGTTTGGTTGGATTTACACTAAATCCATTGCTAAATCTTCTTTAAATGATGCTACCAAACACCGCCTAAATAGGATTTATCAAATTAAATCTTTATTTAGATTTATCAAATCTAGCTTGTGACGAAGGAGCTGACGAGCGAGGGCAGAATAAATCTTCCTCGCAATTGGATTTGCTAAATTAAACCATTCTCTAGATTTATCAAATCCAGAATGTGATGGAGGAGTTGGCGAGTAACGACAGAGTAAAGCTTCCTCGCAATTGGATTTAGTAAATTCGGATTTACGTCGAAAAAACGATTGAATGTCAGAAAAAAAAA
>NEWO01000067.1:1461467-1480101 GCA_003013225.1 Phalaenopsis aphrodite
GGTATATTTGTAAAAATTGAAATTTAGGTGCTAGATATGTAAATACATAGGATTTGAATGCTATGCATATGTAAATTTAAAAGTTTAGGGGTGAGAAATATAAATTCATGAGAATTGTGTGATGTGTATGCCTTGACTAATTAAACCTTTCTTCCCACTTCTGTCCAACAAAGGTCTCATTCATATTAATTGGCCATTTTATGTCGCTAACAGATTAACTGTCATAAATTATTCAGTATGGAATATCTCATTATTGTAAATAAGAAGCAGTTATGTACAAATAATTGCAGAATGGGCAGCAATAGTGTTATTATGGGGTTGAAGGTTAAATGAGTCGGGCTATGAGTTAAAATTTTGAATCGGTATGCTCTTTGAGCCTATTCGAGCTAAGCCTCGAGTGAGCTTGAATTATATATATTCAAAAGAATGATCGGAGGCTATGATAAGAGCCACCCAACCACCCTCATGTGTCTAACCACTCGATCTTGCACTACAAAACAGATGCACTCAGGCAGGCTCGAACTCATGATCTTAGGGGACTCACGACTAACAACGCAGTTGCCAACCAAAAAGAGTCATGGCATGTTGGTAGAGCAGTCTCTTTGAAGATCGCAAGCCACCCCCACCCCCCGCCAGGTCACGGGGTTCGAATCTCTCTTTGGCTAGTTTGCCAATAGTGAGGGCAGTCCTTGAATAGTTAGACACATGAGGGTGGCTAGAGCTCGTCTAATTGCCTCCCCACATTCTTTATATATATATATATATATATATATATAGTGTACTCAAACTTACCATACATATATTCATGCACTTTTTTTGAAGTATATGGATATTATAAATATAGATATATATACATATTAGCTATTTTTAAAAATTGAAAAATAAATAATGTCAATCAGGCCCATTTCATGTCAACTTCAAACTGATTTTGAAATAAGTCAAAATTAGATCTTTTCACACCCTCATCCCCATGGGCGAGTTTGACTTTAGTTCTACTAAGTGCACATCACCATCACCATCTTAATAATGATAGATTCCACTAAACCCTAAAAAGAGTGGAATTCAGCAACTCAGTGCTCTCATAAAAAGGAAAGCCTTCTTGTTTTTTTTTCCCCTCACACTAAAGATTTGTTAGGGTTTCATATTCACTTCCTCTCTCTTTTTTTTTTTCTTGTGGTTGATGTTATGGAAAGGAGGAGTTTCTTTCTTCTACTATTCATGCTATGGACTTCCTTCCAATTGTTCATTTCCACGAGTGCAAGTTCGTTCACAAGTAATCATATCCCTCGTTTAATTCTCCTGACTTCTTCTTCTTCCGGTGTTACTGTTGTTGCTGCTGCTAATTCTTCATTAGTTTTTTTACACTATTTATTATTTTTCTTCTTATTACTAACTATCTCATGATTGGTTAATTGAAGGAACACGAAGATTGTTACAACAGGGCAAAAGCTTAGACAGTTTAGAGAACTCTTTTCACAACGTAATTCAGGTACAACAATGATTATCTTTAACATAGTTTCTTAAGGAGAAAATTCATGTAGAACTTTTTCATACAAGATTACAAGACTAAATCATTTGTTAATGGGCAGTGATAGAACTAAGGTTTTCAAGTAGTGATATATGAGAGTTTATAGATAAATTTTATGTATTTTATATGGTTTTTCTCTGATCTAAGATGGATGAGCCGTGATGGAACCAAGGGGTGATTGGAGATGACTATCTACTCCCGAGATTTAAGTTGATTTTATACAACAATGTATAGTTTTTTTCTTACAATTATGTATATTGTAATAACTTCCCTCCAAATGATGAATGAACTCTTTAATCTCTGTTTATTTGAGATCATAGTTCTTCTATCACACGAGAGCAAACCCTAGCTTCTCTTAAACCTTAATTGATTTTTTTTTACGTATTGCACTCATCTCAAAGCAAATCTAACATTTTTAAAATGTATTAAGACAGAAAATTGATTAGAATATTCGATCTGGGTCTATTTTCTTAAGTAAGCATTTATTAACTTTGTTTTAAAAAAATATTTTATGCAGATGAGCGAGGATGAGCCAAACAAAGTCAAAGGAGAAGACTCGCTCAATTGGAGGATGGATATAGAGATCAATGATTACCCAGGTTCAGGACCGAATAATCGTCACACTCCACCAAAGCCCCCAGAATGAGATCAGGGACTTTGAGAATTAATATTAGTGTATTTTAATTAAATAATAATAATTTATACTTAAACTAATAAATGCTAACATATATACTTGTGATTTGACATGTTAGAATGAATTGTGTAATGAAGGCAAAAGTCATGTGTGAGATGATTTGGCCTTCAACAAGTTATGAATATGTTATTTTGTGAGGTTCAATGATTGAAAATTTCTAGTTGAAATTCATAGGTATTTATGACATATCTAGCATTTTAAATTTTTAAATAATGATATTTTTTATGTGAGATGAAAATTTTGATGGGTATATATGTAAATAAATAAAGTTTACAAAGTTTAGGTAGTAGACATGCAAATGCATGGAAATTGGAGGGTGTGCATGGAAATGCCCCCAAATAGGAAAATTTACATACATACCAACCAATTCTTATGTATTTACATATAAACACCTGAAATTTGATATTTAATTCATGTAATGTGAATCATTTAGGGTCTGTTTGGGGCAGCTTATTGTCGTAGGAGCGTTTTGAAAATGTGACTTTGAGCGTTTGGAAATTGTGTCACGTGAGATTATTGTAATAAGCTAAGCCGATGTTCCATTAAACGCAGTGCGGAATCGACCCCGGGCCCGTGTACCCTAGCTGTGATCGATCTCCCTCGCCCGCATCTCTCTCACACTTAGCATGTTTCTTCTTCTCTCTCTTCTCAGTTGATGCTCTAGTTACTTTGCTCTGTAAGATCATGCGATTTTTGGCTCTGTAAATTCAAGCAGTTGTTGATGGAATGGTGGCTTTTTTCATGCGATTTTTTGTTCTCTGTCATCAAATTTTTTAGAAGATTTTACATATTGGTGATTTGTGATTTCTCATTTGTGATTTTGTTTAGAGAAGTTCTGTTTGGGATTTTATGAGGATTTGTTTAAAGTTGTTTAGCTTTGATTTGGAGTTGTTCAGATAAGCTATGTCCAGTTTAGATGGGGGAACTTCACTCTTTTTCTCTGGTTTTTCTTTTAGCCTTCTCCTACATTAAACTGCAAAGAGCAAATACTTACTAAATTTCTTACCTTTCTTATGGCTTTACATACAAACATTTTTATGTTGCTTCAAATTCATAAGTTGGTATAAAAGCTTTTTTTTTTTTGGATAAAAGATTTGTAATTATTACTATGACAGTTCTATTGCAAATAACATTACTACATGAACATGGGCAAAATGATCATTTATCCCTAAATAATTATAAAATAATTATTTTCTAGCAACACAAACCAAACAATAAATCGTTATTCGGCTCAACTGTTAATCAACAGATTATTTGTATCAATTTGAAATTTTACATGAATTTAAAATTTTATTATAATCAAGGGGCATTTATAAATTTACATACATGTCATAAATTTAGGTTGTGTTTGAGACAGCTTGTGCGTTTCAAGATAAGTTATATATCCTAAAACAAATCCCGCGGGCGGGCCGCGAGGTTCAACTCACAGCCTGCGTTTAATGTAAAAACTCAAACGTGATTTCCAATAAGCTAGTGAAACACACTGAACCAAACGGTAAGACGGCGTTTTGAAAACGCCGCCCACACTTATTAGCTAGCTCCAAACGGGCCCTTAAACGCGCCTTCATTATACATAAATTTAAAATTTGTGAACGTTCAAAAACATAAAATTTACAAATACTTAATTTTATATAACAATAATGACATCAAATATATATCAATATTCTAAAAAATCACATAGAACATACATATTATTTATCAAAATATTATATTTCCGAAGTAAAATCTTTCTAATTGAGGAAGCAAGCAAATAAAGCCAAACAAAAAAGAGGCATTTACATACAACCATCTATTCCTATGTACATGTATGTAAAAAGCAAAAGTTTAGAATGCTAGATATGT
Organism: Phalaenopsis aphrodite; assembly: GCA_003013225.1. Taxonomy (NCBI): domain Eukaryota; kingdom Viridiplantae; phylum Streptophyta; class Magnoliopsida; order Asparagales; family Orchidaceae; genus Phalaenopsis; species Phalaenopsis aphrodite. The sequence goes on from NEWO01000067.1 coordinate 1,465,532, forward strand.
AAATTCATAAAAAATCAAGTGGTATATATGTAAACCTTCCCAAAAAAACAGAAAGTCTAGCACTACCTGAAAAGCAAGCAAATAACAAAATCCAAATATATAGAGATCAAGCAAGCAAGCATTACACCATAAAAATCCCTCTTTTACATTTTGATCCCACAAAAATACTTTTTCATATATGAACCCCTCTTAAGTAATATGCGCCTATTCAAAAACTCATACCAATTACATAAGATGAGCACATCATTTTGCATAAATAAAAAATGGAGTGAAGAGCTCAGAAACAGCAGAATACCATTTTCATTTCTGCTCTGCAGCTTCAACTGGATGAACGATTTCAGCTTCCAACGGCTCAGTGGTATGAAACTGAGTAGATTGGCTCGGTGAGTGTTGATAGTTTGCTTGAGAAGTTTCGCCCCACCGGCCTCCGAGCGCCATGCCCATCATCTCATAAATCTTTCCTCCGAGCTCCCCGGGGTTATCCGGCTGCAATATGCACCATTTAATCAGTAAGACATGTTCTATGTGACGATCCGTGCTATGTATGTGATAGCCGCTAAGGAAACATACGCAGAACCCTAAACATTCCTATTTACAAAATCTAGCACCGAGTTGATGCTTTTAAAAACACGCCACAAACAAATCATTGAGAATTTGATAAAAATGAACAATATCATGAATTTTGATATTTGAGGAAGTTTGTAAATAGCAATATTTCGAATGTTAGATTTGTAAAAATGGATGAAAGAGGGTCCAGATATGTAAATTGCAATATTTTGGCCCCTAACGATAAATTATTAGTTGTGTGAACTTGCATATCATAACTTATTGTTAGTTTGGATTTGCTAAAGATTTCTTATAAGTTCAATATTACAATTCCTAGGAATCGTAAACCTGTGACTAATTTGATTCTGTGGAAAAAACCTAAAAAAGGGCCATTTTAAATTCAATACGGATGGTAGTTGGAATAATTAATTTATTGATATTGGAGGTGTGTGCAGGAACTATTCTGGTGCATATGTGTTGTGGTGTTATGCGTCGGTTATTGCTTTTCTCCTACTTGTGCAGAGGTTGAGGCGGTGATTCTACTTTGAACCTTGTTAATAGATGTGGTTGTGATAAAATTGTGATAGAAATGGATTCTTTGGAGTTGTGGAATTATTGTAATGTGAAAAAGAAGTATCCTTGGCATTTGATTATTCATGTATATATAAAAAAAAAAATTGCTTTACGTAAGTATGTGCAGGTCTAGTGGTCGTTTATTCATCGAGAAGAAAATCGATGTGCTAATTGAGCTGCGAGAGGAGGATTGGAGTCTTAGGTGATTGATTTTTCTAATAAGTTTCCTTTGGAGATTTCCAGATTGTTTAAAGGGAATTGTTTGAATATCCCTTTTATTCGTGCTAGTAATAGTTTCTAAGCTTTTTGTGTGAGTTGTATTATTGGCTAATGGTTCTTCGGATTTTATTTGCTTTGTGTGAGATGCATGGGTTTGGGGTTTAGTAGAACTATTGGCCACACTTATTTTCTTGATGAAATAAAATTTCTTACTCGATTCATTAAAAAAAAGCATATCATAACTAAATGTAATGAGCATATATGGGTGTCAAATTAGGTTGATGGGTAGGGTTCAGTTCTGACCCAAAATTGACTCCACTTGAAATTGCTTAAACCGGAACCCAACCTAAATATCAAGCGAATAAAAAAATACAACCCACCGACCTGAACCAAATAACCTATTTAACAAAGGCATAAAGCCACTCAAGTCAACTTTGATTTAATCTATAGGTTCAATTCCGAGTTACTTTAGGGTTGGCAAGTCACCCAAACCCGACTTAAAAAAAATAAAAAGGGTTAGGGTTTCTAACACGGACCCGACACCAACAAAAAAATTATTCAAATCAACCTAAATCTAGATTTTTCGAGTTAACTTCAAGTCAACTTAGCATGTCAGGTAAATTTTTGACCGACCGCCATATGAGTAAATGAGTATACACTTGGCTCACTCTTTTGGAGCGCAAAGTTTTGTATTGTCATGTACTCATTGTATACTAAAATAGAAAGAGACAACTATGAAAACACAGATGTGTCTTCCCGACGTAGAGCTACATATGTAATTTGAACGTAATATTTTCTCGTAACTGTAGTGATATCATTTCAACAACACGGTAAGCCCGCTGCAACTTGAATCATGCATTAAATTTTGGATCCACAGCAGAGAGTGTGTGTGCGCGCGCGTGCGTTAAGTGTTCACAAAAAGGAAATGAAAGCACATAAAAATATGGGATGCATAGTGGAACTCACTGTAAAGCCACTAGAAATCAGAGCGGTTTCATAAAGAAGATCAATTGCCCTGAGAGCATCAGGATCATCAGGGTAACTCTTACTAGCAACCTGTCAGAGATATAATATTATGGTGTTACATAAAAACAAATGAGAGAAAATTTACAAAAATACTACTCTATTCTTTAGGATATCCATATATAAACACCTAAACTTCAATGTTTACATAAATGCTACCTTATGTATGCATGAAAAGGAGTACTTCACTTATAAGAAATTGAAAAAGTGGCAATTTAATGTGTGATGTGAAAGTTCTGGGAAGAATAAATGTAAAAAAACAAAAGTTAAGGTATTAGATATGTAAATACATAAGAGTTGGTTGGTATGCATGTAAATGCCTTAAAATAAAATAAGTCAAGAACATAAAAAGGATTTCATCAACCAAAGTTCAATTCACCATATGTGATACACATCAGGAGATCATGCTAAGAATGGTTTTATTAGAAACAAAACTCGCCACTTCCAAATAAACCATAATTCAGAACCTCAAACTAAAAACTCATTATTTGAAAAGCCTGCCACATTTGCTAAATTTTTCAGTAAAAAAAAGGGAAATTTACATGCATACCGCACAATTCTTATGGATTTATATATATATAGCACCTAAAGTTTGATTTTTACATTTCTAACACCATTGTGCTATAAACACATGCATGAAAGATGCATTTGACTTTTAAAAAGTTGTTTAAATGGTATTTTTTATGGGATGTTAAAAGATTTGAGTGCTAAGAATGTAAATCCTAAAATTCAAATGTTAGATATCTAAATACATAAGAATTGTGTGGTATATATTTATGTAAATGCCCAAAATAAATCTCATTAAATTTAGGTTATTGTCTTCACTTCCAAAATTAAATAGGAAGATTCACATGCATATCCCTCAATTCCCATGTATTTACATATCTAACAACTATACTTCAAATTTTACATGCAAAAAAGGAGCATTTTACATTTTAAAAGTTAAAATGGCGGTATTTTTCATCTGATATAAAAGATTTGGATAGTCTAAATGTAAAAAAAAAATTTAGGTGTTGCAAATGTTAGCAAATAGGAATGGAATGATATGTATAAAAATGCCCCAATAAAATAATCCAGAAAAAGAAGAACCTGAGGTTTATTTACAGATTAAGAGACTTACTTTCAGATTTTTAATAATTGGATGCTCGGGATTAATTTCAAAAACCCTTCTTGAGCGCATGAACTCAAGGCTAGAAGTATCTCCTAGGGTTTGTGCCTTCATTAACCTGCAAAACACCATGGATTAGCCTTCTGGAACTTCAACAGAGGAAGAAGGTGATGAGACAAGAGAATCATTCACCTCTCCATATTCGCCGACCAACCGAATTTTCCGCTAACTAGAACACATGGCGAGGAGCTGAGGCGGTTCGAAATCTGAACACTCGCAACTTTCTCACCCAATCTTTTCTTTAACCAATCACAGGTCTGGATGAATTCTTGCTTGATTTCTTTCTCCTTCTCCTCGTCCTTATCACCTATGGCGGAAAAAAAGTGGAGAAATCTTAATACAGATCCATAAAAAGGGGAATTTACATATATACCAGAACCTTACCGTTTACATTAATACCACTAAATCATTCATAGAATAGGTGGCATGTAAGTAAAAATTTAAGTTTACATGTTACATAAAAAAATAAAAAAAATAAACAAAAAGTTGCTCACATACAAACAAAATCCAATGAAAAAAAGGAAATTTACATACATACCACAATTTTTATTGTTTTTTACATATCTAACACCTAAAGTTTGATATAACACTTCGGTAGCATAATCATATCAAAACCTATACATTAAAAGGTGTTTTTAAATTCAAAAAACTAGTATTAATGTTATTTTTTCCGTGATCTTTTTGTAAGTGTTATATTTGAAATTATTAAAATTTCGGTGTTAGATATGTAATTACCTAAGGGATCGTTTAGTACCATATGTAATCAGCTAAAAATTTTCAGGAATGTGTAAAGGAATCATACACCTTTTAAGTTTTAACCGTTATGATCACAAATTTGAATGAGCATTTACACCTTTTAAGTTTTAACCGTTATCATCACAAATTTGAATGGGCATTTACATACATACCATCCAATTCCTATGTATTTACATATCTACACCTAAATTTTACATTTTTATATTTTATACCACTCAAATCTTTCAAATCACATAAAAAATACCACCATCTTAACTTCTAAGAAGTTAAATACACCTTTTATGCAATAGATAAAAGTGCATTCATGTAAAAATTGAAGTTTAAGTCTTAGATATGTAAATAAATAAGAATTGAGTGGTGTGCATGTAAATCATCCAAATTTGAATTAGTAGTAAGGATAAGACTTCTGAAAATGGTAGTGGTGGTAATTATCACACAGTGAAAATAAGCAACTCTTTACAAAAGTAATAATAATAAAACTGACCAAGATCTAAATCCTCCTTGCTGATATCAACAAAATTTTTTTCCTTGTAGGACTTCAGGTTCTGGATAGCAAGCTCGTCCATGGGGTCAACTAAGAATAGAACCTGCAACAAAAAACAAATTCATAAAAAACACAATTAAGTTAAGAGTAAAGTGCCAAATTAGTCCCATTAAAAGTTGTTACAAGTGTTAAATTATTCATCAAACTCTTTTAATGGAGGTTAAAATAGTCCTCACTAAGGATTATTTCCACATTACCCTACTAGGGACTGCATTGATATTTTATAACTCTGGGATTAAAATAACCTCCTGCAAAGAGTCGGAGGATTGCATTAAGTAGCCAATAGCAAGTGTAAAACTTTGTCTAAAAAATAATGATACGAATCATTTAAATCATTGTGCAATTAATACAGCACAATGAAGAAAAAGGATTCATGTGGCCGGCCCCACTTAGTGGGATAAAAGCTTGTTGTTGTTGTTGTTTTTGAAAGTGTCGGACGAACATTTATAAACAATCTCATTAAAAGTTAATCAGAGAGCTCAAAATAATTTTGTCAAATAGAGAAACCCATTATAACGAGAAATTACTTCGAAATCCTTTTGAGAAAGTTTCTCAAGAAAAGGAGCATTCTTTGCACTCGTCAAGCTGTCCGACGCGATATAGTAGATATCTTTCTGATCTTGCTTCATACTCTCCACATATTCGTCTAAGCTGATCAGCTCTTCCTCACTTTGAGACGAGAAAAATCTGAGAAGTGGCGCAATGCGCTTGTGGTTTGGATGATCTTCAATGCATCCCAATTTTAAAAATTTGCCGAAATTGTCCCAGAATTTATCATAATCCTGAAGGCATTCAGAGCAAACCACAGAAATTCTTGGTGCATTAAAATGCAGCCAGAAAATATAATTCAAATGAGTATGATTAGCTTTAGTTTAAGAAAAAAAATTAAATACTTACATCTCTGTTTTCGCTAAGAGAAATTCCCAATATCATATCAAATGCCTTGCGAACTAACCGTTTCCTCATTATTCGTACCTAGGCATGTCGAAGAATGAATTATGACATGGTAAATACACAAAAAAAAGATTACCTACATACCATTCAATTCTTATGTAATTTACATATCCAACAGCTAAACTTCAATTTTTACATACATACCACGTTACCTATGTATGAAAAGGTGTATTTCACTTCTTAAAAATTAAAATGGTTGATTTTTTTTATGAGAAATGAAAGTTCTGGGTGGTACAAATGTAAAAAAAACAAAGTTTAGGTACTAGATATGTAAATAAATAGCAATTGGAGGGTAAGTATGCAAATGCCCAAATAAAAATAATGCCGGTATACTTACGATGCGGCTTTCTTGAAGAATCTCGCGCGAGACATTCAGAGGAAGGTCATTTGAATCCACGACGCCTTTCACGAAACTCAAATATCTCGGGAACTATTCATATAGATAAAATTTGTTTAACAGACTAATGATAAAATATAACGAGTGTTACGCAGACAAAATTCGCTCACCAGTTCCCCATCAAAGTCATCTGATATGAATACGCGTTTAACATAAAGCCTTATGTTCTTTGTTTTATTATTCAACATATCCTCCTTTTTCACAGCAGGTACAAACAAAATGGATCTGAACTCCACTTCTCCCTGCAATAAAAAGAACTCGGTTAGATGAGCTTACAAAAACATCTCGTCACAGATCACAGAAATCGCTTAAATTTTACATGCAAGGCTTATTCATAAAAGCCATTGTCTACTTTTTAAAAATGACTGAACATTGCTTTGCTATTCACAATAAAATATTGGAAAATTTACGTACATACCACATAATTCTTATGCATTTACATATTTAACACCTAAAGTCCGATGTTTATCCTGACAACACTTTGGTGTCCATAAAACCTATGCATGAAAAGGTGTATTCTACTTTCAAAAAGTTAATAAAAAAGGTAGTATTTTTCACATGATTTTAAATATTTGAGTGTTACGCATGTAAATATGAAAGTTTAGATGTCAAGATACATAAATACATAAGAACTGTGTGGCATGAATGTAAATGCCCCTAAATTATTTCATGAAAGTCACGGGTATTAATTTGTAAATATGAATAGTTGCAGGGGCATATGCTACCATTTAAACAAAAGAAAAATATCATTAAACAAGATAATTAAATTATAGTAATACATACATAAAATTCAGCAATAAGAATGTATTAAATGTAATTATGTATGGTCAGTGTATCAACTAATGGAGATGTGAGATGTTTTCAAGATTAAATTTAGAAAATTAAGTCCTAAATTAAGTTGTATTTCTGAATTTAAGAAATAATATTATTTCTTCTAACCCAAATGCATCAAATGAAACTTATTCAACACATCATTAATGTGAAATCAATCATGATTTTATTTTTTTTATTAAATGCATTGGCCGTGTTGCAATGAATGCTATAATCATCTCAAAATCCTAAATTATTCATTTTATATACAATTTATTATAGAAAATAATTTAATCAAATGAAAAATATAAATGAAAAAAAAATTATATGGGAGAGATTGTATGTATATGTAGACTAATAGAATTTATCCTCACATGATACCAACTGGAATACTAAGGTATTCTAGCAAACAAAGAAGGATAATATTGAAATTAAAATTCATAAATGGGACAATTTAAACAGTTCTCATATGATGGGTGTAATATATAAAAATGAAACGGAAAATATATGGTTTCTTCTAATTCGTCTAATTGACTATTCAAATGCTCTTAAGTTAATACTGTTAGATAAGAAGTGCCGAATAATTTTATATTGATTTATTTTAACAAGCATTCATGCTGCCTTCTAAATTATATTATTATTATTGTTATTATTATTATTATTATTATTATTATTATTATAAATCAAATTTTTAGAACATCTTGAGGAATAAGTTAGCAAACCTTTTAGATTAATGACATTTTTGTTGTATTAAATGTTGACATTTTGAGATTATTTATGAATTTTTAAATTGATATTGACCTTCGAGTTTAGATACAAATTAAGCCTGTTTGATCATCATATGTTCCCGCACGGGTAATTCTAAGCTCCCGAGATAGGTCGCGATAAGTTAAAAATATATCATTAACTTAAATTTAGATGAAATTTGTGCAAATACATATGAAACGAGAATCATTAGTCCTATCATTTCAAACTAAAGAACCAATTTTTTTCAATTCAAAATGTCAACACTAAAAAGGATAATGCTCCATCCCCCATAGCACTACAACAATGAAACATTACTTTGATCTCAGATAAGTAGTTTTTAGTTAATTGATTATCTAAAAAACTTAGATGCTTCGGGTGCTCAATTTGAATCCATAAAGCAAAAAAAAGAAAAAACAATTAAGTTCTACAAAATCAACTTGAAAGAGATTTAAGTGTAAATATTTGGAGAGCAAACCAACCTAAGCTTGGAAGAAAATCTGACCTCAAATAATTATCTATTATATATTTTGATACAATGTGCAATAATTAATGCACATGTTGTTTCAACAATCCTTGCTATCCTAAATTTTTTATAACATTTTTCTACACCTATGGAAAAACAATAGACTTTCCTTCTTGCTAATGACAAAATAGTGCTTTATAAAGTAAAACCAATAGTTTGTTTGTAGGCAACATAATAGTTTCAGTGGAAAAGCAAAGTAAAAATTTTTGGGGCATTTACATACATAGCACTCAATTCTTATGTACTTACACAACTAACCCCTAAACTTTAATTTTTTACATTCATACCACATCAAAAATATCAATATTTTAACTCTTAAAAAGTGTAATACATCTTTTTGGTGGCATATACATAAAAATTGAACTTTGGATGTTAGATATGCAAATAAATACGAATTTAATGGTTTTATATAAATCTTCCAAAATTTTAACCAAAAAGAGTGAAATAAGAGGCACCTCTGTCGTAAAATGCGAAGAAGCCAAAGGATCGACATATTCATTGAACGTCTTCTTGTAGAATTCATTGTAATCATCTGTAGTGACGTCTTTAGGGTTGCGAAGCTGAAAAAACATGCAAGCATGAGAGCATAACTTTGCTTGTCAAGACAAACAAGAGTATATAAATCGGAGATTAGACACTGAACGAGCACTTACCCATATAGGTTGGGTCTCATTTATAAGTTCCCAATCCCAATATTTCTCAATAACCTTTTTAGTCTTCTTTTTCTTCTGCAGGTCAAAATGTATTTTTAATCATTCTTTATGCAATTTTATTAAAATCTATGGATCAAAAAACCAAAGTAGAATTCTGTTATCAGTACCTCAACATTACCATCGTCTTCAGCATCCTTCTGAGCTTCTGTTGGCTCCTCATCAATCTCAACCTGCAACATAAAATTAGTATACTCTAGCAAAAGCTTCACACAAAAAATAAATAAGAGGCTTTTACATAAATTGCACACAATTCTTACGTATTTACATATCTCGCACCAAAACTTTCATATTTACACCAATAGCACTCACTTTTGTGATACTTATATCAAAATAGCACTATTACCCCTTTTCATGAAAGTGAAATAGCACCAAAGTGTTATGTATGAAATTCTGAAAGCATAAGTGTGAAATATTTAAATGAAATATTTAAATAGAATTGTATGCTGCATCTGTAAATTATCCAATAAATGATTTGTGAAGTTCCAAAAGCATTTAGGAACCACGAGAAAACTTGAACAAATAGCAAAATATCAATACAAACCTCTTTAGTGAAACCTTTCTCTTTCCAAGTATAAATTGGGAAGGAAACAAACTGAGAATAATTCTTTATAAGGTTTTCGATTCTCTCCGGATGAGCAAATCCCTTATCATCGCGCTGATGTCAGAATAAATCAAAATAAACATCAAGACAAACTTTAAAGAACTCACTAAACTTAGATATTACAAAATCATGCTGCTGCAAACCTTGAGATACAATGTAATGCGAGTTCCTCTTGGGATGAGCTTATCCTGATCAGTCTCCTCCCTTATTGTATAGGAGTTAGCATTAGCTTCTCCTTCCCAGACAAATTGCTTGTCCGATTTTGGACTTTTTGTTGAAACGACTACCTGTTCATAAAATTAAAACAGATTGTAAGATCACCGAGTTGATAGCAATATTTGGATGCGAATCGGTGCACATGAACTGTCAGTTTTAAGACATACAAAAGCAATGATCATATTAAATTAAAGGGTGTTTAAATACATTGCACACAATTCTTATTTACATATCTCACACCTAGACTGTCATATTTGCACGCAAAGCAAAGTGCTATATATATAAATATGAAAATTTAGGTGTGAGAAGTAAATACATAAGAAATGTGAGCTACCTATAAATTTTCCCTAATATTAATGACATAAAGAGGCTAACAAAAAATATGTCCTGTGGGATTACAATTTGCCTTGCAAAACATTAAAATCCAGTTAAAAAGAAGAGATGCGAAGAATAAGAATACCTTGTCAGCAACAAGGAAGGCCGAGTAAAATCCCACCCCAAATTGGCCAATTAAATTGCTGTCAGCACCAGCTTCCTTACTATCCTGTAAAAGAAAATCTATCTGTTATAAAACACATTCAAAGTTGAGGATATCTGCGTAAATTAAGGATAAAAAGTTTGCTTTTTCTGATATTCACAACCTTCAAAGCCTTGAAAAACTTCGCTGTTCCGCTCTGAGCAATAGTTCCAAGGCAATCAACAAGCTCTTGCCTCGTCATGCCGATTCCAGAATCACTGGAAAGTTAAGTAAAATCCCAGATAATTACAAGTGTAAATATCAAACTAAGGATGTTATATATGTAAATATATGAGAATCGTATGTTATGTATGTAAATTTTCCCAAAAAAAAAAAAGCAATGATTGCCGCATTGACAGAAACTATTTAGACTCACGTCAAAGTTATTATTCCATTGTCCTTGTCAGTTTGAATTCGAATGTTGAGATCGACAGCATCTTTCAAGAGTTCGGGCTGAGTAACACTCAAATAACGCAACTTGTCGAGAGCGTCGCTTGCATTACTGTTACAAGAAAATTCATTAGAATAAGTACCTTCATTGGAGATAATGAATTGCATGGATTTTAGAAGGTGATATGAATGACAGGTTAAATTCGAAATAGCACCAAAAGAAATACTATGAAAATACTCTAACGTTTTGGGAATGTTTATATGCATACCACTCAATTCCAATGTATTTACATATCCAACACCTAAACTTCAATGTTGACATATATAACATCTTTCCTATGCATGGCGAGGGACATTTCACTTATTAAAAACGAAAAAAGTGGTCTTTTTGATGTGATATGACCTATTTAGTGGACTGAATGTAAAAAAACATAGCTTTTTTGTGTTAGATATGTAAATACAAAGGAATTGGGTGACATGTATGTAAAATGTAAATGACCCACCATTTTATGTGCTTACACTTACCTAGTGTGATAATGCTCAGGAAACAACTTCAATTATTCAAGGGATAAAAGGATGATGACAAATCACTCTTAAAATGCAATCCATGTTATCATAATGGAGTAAGAATATATTAATGTAGATGTCCCTCAATAGTTGGAACAAAAAAATTAGGGGCATTACATACATACCACCCAATTTTTATGTATTTACATATTAACACGTATAATTTTGCATTTTACATTTGTACCACCAATTTTTTTCATATCACATCAAAAATACCACTGTTTAAACTTTTATAAACTGAAATACACCTTTTCATGCATAGAGAAGGAGGCAAATATGTAAAAATTGAAGTTTAAGCTGTCAGCACATGGGAATTGATTGATATGCATGTAAATATTCCAAAAAAAAAAAAATATTAAAAGATTGAGTTTTATGAAGAAGCTAGAATCATTATTAAAGCATTCAAGGACTTACGGACCTAATCAGCTCCCGTAGAAACACTTCTTTGTTGCTATATAAACTATGAACTATGAGATCCATGAGACGACTAACCTATAAAACAGAACATTATCAAATCAACAACTTTTACCAAAATAGCACTGACTTACCCGGTGATGAATAAGATAGAAGAGTGAAATGCCCATCTGACTCAAAAAAAATTGCACAAAAAGTACTATATTTATTGCTTTAGCTCAGACGGCATACCTCGGCCTGGTACTCAAATTTCTCTGCTGGAGGATCGGAAGAATCCATGGCAGTAGCAGTAGATTCATACTGCCTACCAACAAGATTACTATTTAGGGCCGCTGAGAATCCCAACTGAGAAGCTTTGGATGCAGATAGAATGGAAAACAAGCGAAAGGAGGATGGGAGATATCTGGATTCATGCTCCAAAACCTGGGAAAATTATAAGAAATAAATAAAACAAGAAATGTCACAGTTAAGATATAATATAACTATTAAATATGAACGAAAATGTGTCCTTTTTAGTTAAGAAAAAAATGTAATCAATAAAAAGCATGCTTTTTTAAGATGCCTTGTAGAAAAATCATACTTTTCTGCAGTTATTATCGATGTGCAAGTCAGATTTTAACCATAAAAGAAAAGGAAGATATACATGCATACAACTCTACACATATGTATTTATATATATCTCACATCTAAACTTCAGTTTTTACATACATTCCACCGTGAAAAAGTGCATTTCACCATTAAATATTAAAATGGTGGTACTCTTTATGTGATATGAAAGAAATGGGTGGCACAAATGCAAAAAAGCAAAATTTAGGAATTAGATATGCAAAATCATAGGAACTGAGTCGTATGTATGTAAATGCCCCAAAATAAATCTTAGGAAGCTTTCAAGGCAGGGATTTTAAAATTTCCTGAAACAGCATGAAAGCATAAAGATAAAGGAGAATGCTTTGAGCCTCCAATACAATCGTTTCCAATGTGTGAAAGAACGAATTATATTAATAACAGTGTTCGCAAGACAATGGACCAGAATTAGTCTCTCTCTTTTTTTCATTTTTTAACTCTGTTTCTTAAACATGTGAGAATCGCCGCTGAGTGCTGAAATTTGAAAATCTTCAATCAGTTTTTTTTTTTTTTTTTCTTCAAATATTTCATGTTGAATTGTTTGAAGAGCTATCAATGAATATCAATGCCAGGCCGATTATTATCTTTTGTTAAAAATACAGTTATGGTTTTTCAGTGCTAAAAAATTGGCAGACTTTAATCCCCTTTTCAAACATCAAGTAATTGTGGCGAAAGGTTGAATGTTTCCAAAAGATTTCAATGGAGATCAATACCGAGCCACCCAAATCAAGATTTCAATTTATGAAGAAAGTAAAGAAGAATATGAAGAAGAGCGGATTTTACTGAGCTCTGAGCTGAGGGGAACAGAGAGTGGTGTGGTGAGGCCGAGATAGCCGGCCAGCTTTGATGCGCGTAAACACATGAGCGCACCGCCGCAGAAAGCGATCGCCGGGAAGCGCCGAGCATTCTTCCGTCGAGATCCTCTCCTGCACTCCGTCGCTCGATTCGTTGGGTCGGCTCTGTAGGGCTTAGGGTTTAAGAAGGTTACCGCGACACGCTGAAGCTTCTGGAGCTGGTTTCAACGCCACATCATCACAGCCGTTCAATGAGACTGATGAATCAAAAATGAGAAATAATATTATAAATAATTAAATATGTCCGATAATTAAATCTTTACAATATTTTGTATAATGTATGATAAGCCATCAATAACTTTTAATCATCTAGAATTTTGATTTCAACAAACATATTGTCGAATTCACGTTTCAACATGATGAATTCAATAATATCAAAGTTGGTTTAATCTGAGTTAACTAATGTTCATATCATATCATTAAATTGTTTTTTGAAGTTTTCAATGTATAATTGGAGGTCAACCAGATTTCAAATGTTACATGCTTATACTATAATGGAGCATCTCAGCGAGACAAATTTAAAAAGCTCAAGATCACTCAATTTTGACATTATTAAAGCACTCAAATATTCTTTAAATGTGGTTTGATTGAAAGAATCTCTCTAGGTTATTTGATACAGTTATTTGAATTCCTTCGTTATTTAAAGAAATGTCTCTCTCATACTCTATAAATGGAGTTTGACCTCTCTCCTGAGAGGGGTCATAGATTTGGAGCCATAAGAATACCAAACATTTGATAAGAAGATGAAGCTCAACATCATTTCTGCAACGAAAAACCGACAAATTCCTCTAGCTTTCACGTCTACCGACCTCTGTCGCCCACATCTATCACTGTCGATCACCCTCTATCATCGACCACAATTGGTTGCACCTGCTCCTTGCAGTGAACTCTCTTATGGAGTCACAACATGCACTGCAAAATAATAGTGTAAGTTTTGCAGTGCATGTTGCAAAACAATGAAGTGCCCGCTGGAGCAATACATCATTAAATATATAGTGCAAACGACACTCCCCAATAGTGGTGCAACACAATGCGATCCACATATGGTGCAATTGTTCCTCCCTAAGATCATGTAGTGATACACCTCGAAGATGATATTATATGGACTTCTAAAGCTTTCTTTTCACAGCTCACTGCTATGCTTGTGTGGCTTGCATGTAGTGTTGTCCTCAACTCCGACCTCTACATCTTATGAACATCATCACAGCTCACCACCATGTCCTACATGACCAAATACGACCTATGTGATTCATAGTTTGTGTAGCTCCTAACTCGGGTCTCAGCGGTCAGCTACTACAGCTCTCAACTTAGGCATTTGCAGTCTACAAGCACTATCATAGCTTATGCAGCTCCCAACAACTACATGTTGACCTCACTTTTGGTTGAGGTCTAGAAATTTCTTTAGTAGCCTAGG